>CM038728.1:30104574-30134574 GCA_021613375.1 Megaleporinus macrocephalus | reverse complement strand
TCTCCATCATACACCATCATTCTCCATTAAATACCATCATTCTCCATTAAATACCACCATTCTCCAACAAACACCATCATTCTCCATTAAATACCATCATTCTCCATCATACACTATCATTCTCCAACAAACACCATCATTCTCCATTAAAAACCATCATTCTCCAACAAACACCATCATTCTCCATTAAATACCATCATTCTCCATCATACACCATCATTCTTCATTAAACACCATAACCATCAACCACCATAACTCTCCATTAAACACCATCATTCCCCTTTAAACACCATAATTAACCATCAAATAATGCTATTGACACCACTGTTCTACAACAAACACCATCTTTCTCCACCAAACACCATCATTCTCCATCAGTCACCATCACTCTCCATCAAGCATCATCATTCTCCACCAAACACCATCATTCTCCACCAAACACCATCATTCTCCATCAGTCACCATCACTCTCCATCAAGCATCATCATTCTCCACCAAACACCATCATTCTCCACCAAATACCATCATTCTCCATCAATCACCGTTATTCTCCACCAAACACCATTATTCTCTATCAAACACTGCTATTGTCCAGCAAACACCACCGTTCTCTATCAGACACCTCCATTATTACCCTTACCCTCTGCTGAGGTGTAGAAAATGTCACTAAGGAGTATGACCAATAGGTTCACCTATTGCAGTGTCAGTAGATGACTGTTGTAAAAGGTGCTTTGGTCAGATGTTTCAGTTTGCCCAATATTTAAAAAATCTATTGTATTCTGGACATTCACGATTTGTTTAGGTGATGTTGGGCCACATAAGCATCAGCATCGGCAGATAAATACATGAAAAAATCTGATATCGGCACCAACGATTGCCATGTAGTTGTATTCCAGCTACAGTGTACAGTTCACTAGCTGCTTGTAAACATTAGATGAAAATCTTGTATTGTTCTCTGTTGCTATACAGATATACAGACTTGATATACAGGCTTGAGAAGTTGGTTCTTCAAGAGTTCTTCAGCAAAGAAAATTGTTATAGAACAAGGAATGTTCACACCTTGCACGATTAAAGGGTTGTAAGTCCTATATAGCATCTAAAAGGGTCTGCTATGGTTATGGTGTCTGCTTGTAACACTTGAGGGCAGTTTTGGGACAGTCTATGTCCAGTAATATAATAATGCATCATGTTGTATGCCTTCAAGGCAACCTAGCATGCTTTAGCAAGTCAAATCAACTGACACCAAAACAGCCAATCAGAGCCTGCTGTTTTGGCATGGCATGTAGGGAGGCGAGCGACTGGGATATTGAATATATATATGAATGTCCAGGACGAGCAGCCAGAGTAGAGCATCTGAGGCTGAGACTCACGGCACCTGAGCTGGATGACCCAGAGTGGTGAAGTTGCAGCTCTGGACCACCAGGACCCATTAGGGTGTAGAGCGCCCCCCACCTGCTCCAGCCTTCAGCTCCAGCCTTTGTACCGCGTCACCCCGCTGCAGCTGTTGTCCCTGTAAGGTCGAGCACCAATTATCTGCCTGTTAGTGGTTTGGCTGTGACCCCGTGCCGTTGGTTATTTTTGCACTTGACAGTTCTACTGATAGGAGAGCAGGGCTGCGAGCTGATGGAGGTTTGAGGGGGGTGTTGGTGTGGGGGGGGGGCGATGGTCCTCCGAACATGGTCACCGGCGTACGCCCTGAGCCTGCGTGTGTATGTGTGTTTGCGGGGGGCCTAGCTGACCCGGTGGAAGGTGGCAGGCGAATGGAGCGGAGGCAACTGATCCACAGTGAGTGACGGGACTGAGACAAGAGGCGCCGGAGAGAGCCTGCTGCTCAACACATGCTCACACAAACGCACACACACACATAAGCACGATCAGGCACACATGCATGACGCGACAGCCGATTGTCGATAGGGTCGTGCGTTGGGAGCAGAATAGTTCCAGAAGGGACCGTTTTTTAATAGATAGAAATCGGAATATTTTTTCAGTAAGTTTCGTCTTGAGGCTTGAGTTCGGATCGCCAGTCTCAGTCTGGATGCTCTGAACGCTCAAATCGGATGTCAGAGTGTCCGTTTCATGTCACTCCCAACGTGACAAGCAATATCGGTAATAGGCGTGTAAGAAAATATTGAAATATCGAATATCGGGGATATTATGTTTGGTGATACTGTATTGATTCTTAAAAACACAGTATCGATACACAGATTCTAGCAGACAGTGAATCAGTGTGTGTTGTGTTTAAACCTCTGACCACTAGATGGCAGAGTTGTAATCCATTTTTTAGCTCCACTCCAACATTAACAAGCAGCACAAGGGCGCAATGCTATTGTAAGCATTAACAAACCTGTTCATATAGTGGTGTGTTTTAATAGTAGGATTTGTAAAATCACAGTATATCACTTTACTTGCAGTATCGCAATATATCATAATATATTGAATCATTATAGCTGTATCAGGTTCTTGCCAAAACACAGTCCTAGTCGGTAACAACAACGTCAGATCTGATATATTGCGATACTGCAAGTAAAGTGATTTACTGCGATTTTTCAAATCCTACTATTAAAACACACCACTGTATGAACAGGTTTATCAATGCTTACAATAGCATTGCGTCCTTGTGCTGCTTGTTAATGTTGGAGTGGAGCTGAAAATGGATTACAACACTGCCATCTAGTGGTCAGAGGTTTAAACACAACACACAATGATTCACAGTCTGCCAGGAATCTGTGTACTGATACTGTGTTTTTGAGAATCGATACAGTATCACCAAACATAATATCCCCATATTCAATAAATAGATATTTTCTTATACACCTAATATCAGACAGGATATCATTTTGGTGGTCTTCCAGGTCCTGCAGTTAACTTTTAGGAGTCTTGTTTTCTTACGTTCCTGCACTTATATTCCTTCCGTTTCCATATGCGAGGGGGTTGTTTTGTGTATATATATGTAAGTAAATAAATAAATAAATAAATGTTGGGAGGTTTCAGAATATTTGCGCAGTACAGAACAAGCAGGCTCACATTTGCATAAGCCCCCCATCACTGCTTTGCTTAAGCACGCGTACTTAAAATTGCGCATCCGCATATGTACCGACTTGGACACGCAAACAAGCATACAGAGCGTGTGCTGCCTGTGTGGCTCCTAGTCCTGCCTCCAGTGCAGTCTCCTCGGAGTCCTCCCGCCACTCTGTGCGCACTCACCCTGTTTATTTACGCCGCGCACATACATACGGGATCTCTCGCTTTATGAGCTCTGATCGAGACGCCATCTGTGTAAATATTCCTCCCTTTATGAGTTTTAAACCTGTCTCCCTCCGGCGCTCCCCTGAATGTGAGCGGTGTACGGTGACCGGGGGCAGGCGCGCGTGTTTTAACTGGATTAATGTGCCGTCTGATGACAGACTTCGGGAGAGATACTCTTTCAGTAACTGGGCTAGCAGTGAATGTTTCAGCAGATGGTCCTGATGGCACCTGACTGGTGTGAGCAAGGTGAGCATGGGGAGCGAGCGCTGCCTTGTTTGGTTCAGGATAGGTGACAGGAGAGGAGAAGAAGAGAGGAAGGTAGGACAGAGAGAGTGGAATAGAGGACAAGGGAGAGGCAGAGGAGAAGAAAGGAGAGGGAGAGGAAGGGTAAAAAAAAAAGAGAGAAAAGATCAAAGCAGTGGAGAGAAGAAGAGAGGAGAGAAAAGGAGACAAGGTCAGGCAAGAGCAAAGTAGAGAACAGAGTGGAGTGGAGAGGAGACAAGGTGAGATGAGAGCAAAGGGGAGAAGAAGAGAGCAGGGGATAGGAGAACAGAGGAGAAGAAAGGAGAGGGAGAGGAAGGGTAAAAAGGAAAGGAGATAAAAGATTGAAGCAGAGGAAAGGATTGTGGAGTGGAGAGAAGAAGAGAGAAGAGAAAAGGAGACAAGGTCAGGCAAGAGCAAAGTAGAGAAAGGAGTGGAGTGGAGAGGAGACAAGGTTAGATAAGAGCAAGGGGGAGAGGAAGAAGTCAGGGGATAGGAGAACAGGAGAACAGAGGACTGGAGAGAAGAGGAGGAGAGAACAGAGGAGGGAAGGGGAAAGCAGTGGAGAGAAGAAGAAGAGTGGAGTAGAGAGGAGACAAGACGAGAGCAAAAGTTGAAGAGTGTAGTGGAGAGAAGAGGAGAACAGAGGAGAGGAGAGAAGATGAGAATGGTGGTGAGGAGAGGAGAGCTAGAATCTGTAATTGTGATAGAACTCTAGAAGGTTGGATGTAGCTTTGTGATGGTGGTAGATCTCTGCATGATGAAGTTCTTTGCTGGATGGAGCTTCTATGGTGGCGCTACAATTGTATAATCTAGAACATCTAAGTTCTAAGATGGTTCTTGATCTGTAAAATGGTGCCAGAACTCTTTAATTTTACCAGAGCTAGATGGTGCTGAAGCTTTGTGATGGTAGTAAGGCTCTGTTGGTGGTGCTGGAGCTGTATGTTGTTGTATGGTAGAGCTCTATGGAGGTGTGATGGTTCTAGAGCTCCAGGCTGGTGGTGAAGTTCTTTGACACTGGTGGAGCTCTGAGACGAGATGATGAGGACAGAGCTTTGTGTTTGTGATAGAGCTGTGATGGAGGTAAAGCTCTGTGATGGACAGCAGCAGATCCAGCTGCACTTGTCACTGACAGTCAAGCCGCTTTCCATCCACAGGTCGGGGGGGTGGGGGGGGTGAGGGCAGTAGGGGGGCAGACAGGGCGGTTGTGTATGTGTGTGTGTGTGTAGGGCACTGATGGGGATGTCAGGACTTGCAGGGGGCAGCGCTGGGGTCCCGTCAGCAGCAGCTGAGCTGAGGAACAGGTGGTAATAGATGTTTCCAACAGAAGGGATACTGGACTTACTCCCAAAGCGCGAGCCCCTTTACACACTCGGCGTATCTGTCGTACAAGGACCGCACGGCTCTAAGGCTATCAAACAGATTATGACTCCGTGTGAATAGATATCTATTAGTGCAATGCTGAAACCAGAGGGCACTGACATCTATGTTCCTGTGTGAGCTCCTCGGTGGAGGTAAGTGAGCAGGAGGGGTAGAAGCAGTGGGGCAATTTGAGCAAAGCTGTGTGTGAAAACTTTTCAGCGCTGATTGTCCACGTGGGCTTGCAGGAGAACAGCGATCTTGTTGTGTTTGCATGAACTATCAGTGTATTCAGCTGCATGTATATATATATATATATATATATATATATATATATATATATATATATATATATATATATATATATATATATATATATGCTTGTGTGCCCGTGTGTGTGCCCGCTGTCTGCGCTGGGGAGGAATGGCAGCTCTGACATTTCCAGCTTTCCTTAAAGACATGTGGGTTTTGTCCTAATCCTCTTTTCTGTCTCTGTCCTCCTGTGCAGGTAGTGCTGAACCGAAGTTTGGAACAATGCCAGATTCACCAGCTGATGTCAAAACACAGCCCAGGTCGACTCCGCCCACAATGCCACCTCCACCTCCTGCTGTAAGCCAGGCAGCCAATCGCAACGCTTCGTTCACCCCAACAACTAGTAAGTGCAATTATTGTAATCGAGTAAATAATATTACTGTTTTTTTATGTGTATTATTTTTAGATTTATATTCACTTCATTCTATGTTATCAGCTTCACTGACCATATAGAAGCTACACTTACGGACCGTAGTTCATCTGATTCTCTGTATACACTGTTACCCGGTTCTTTAATAGTCAGGGTCCCCTCAGGACCACCAGAGAGCAGGTACAATTTGGTTGATGGAGCGTGTTGTGGTGGTGTGAGTGGGTCAGACACAGTAGTACTGAAACACCTCAGTGTCACTGCTGGACTGAGAATCGTCCACCATCCCAAGCTATCCAGACAACAGTGTCCTGTGGGCGGCGTCCTGTGTCCACTGATGAAGAACTAGATGAACTCAAACTGTGCAGCAGCAGATGAGCTACTGTCTCTGACTTTACATCTACAAGTTGGACCAGCAAGTAGTAGGAGTGGCTAATAGAGTGGACAGTGAGTGGACACAGTGTTTAAACACTCCAGCAGCACTGCTGTGTCTGATCCACTCACACTAATACACCACCACCATGTCATTGTCACTGCGGTGCTGAGGTGCCGTGGTGGTCCTGTGGGGGTCCTGACTATTGAAGAACAGGGTAGCAAAGTTAACAGAGAATCAGATGAACTACAGTCTGTATTTACAGTCAGTGGAGCTGATAATATGGACAATGAATACATTAGGGATTGTGGGGGACTGGACCCCAGTCATCAGTGTGACGCCAACTAGAGCTCTCCTGCTTACATCTTCAGTCAATCAAAACTGCTCAATGTGCAAATCCCTCAGGAAGGTGATGTGAAGTGGCGTAGTGAGCGTGCGGAACATATTAATGCGGTGCATTCATGGTAAATATCAGATATTGGGTTGAGAAGTTGGGTTTATTCATCAAGGGTGAATTGCAGTAAGTCTTGAAGGACTTCATGAAGGTACTGAGCTGTCAGTGATGGTGGTGTATGAGTATGTGTGCTAGAGCAGGACTGGTATAAAAGGCAGATGAGGATGCGAACTGAATAGATAAAGTCTCACTTTGCTGCTTCAGCACTCTCACTCTGCAGAACACACAAACCCACAATGCCGGCACACGGCCGCCGTTCCACTGCATTCATCCTGACTGTCCTTGAATTTAAGCATGAGCACACATGAGGGAGGGAAAACCATCGGAGAAGGCCGAACGATTTCTGTGAAGTAAAAATTACATCTCTGTCAGTTTTATTATTTAATATAATCATCTCTCAATATAATCTAGCTGTGATTTCATTCAGTTTACAGTCTGTGTAGATACAACCAGGCGAGCTCTCCTGCTGGTCAGGCCTACATGAGCTGTAGAAGTTGGATTCACTGGTTGGGACCAATATTGTGAAAACCAATCGCTATTTTGGCCGTCTGGAAGTTTCAGTACATTGTTAGAAGTAGTAAACAGTGGACGCAGCTCTGTGCTGGAGCTATGGGTCGCTGTGAAACTGCTTATTTTGGAAATAATATTGTTATATTTTTGAAAATACTCTGTACATCCTCCTAGCAATCAAGAAATCAAGCGCTCTTACAATTAGAAGAAAAATATCTTCATCGGTGTAGGCCACGGGATAGTAAAAACCCTGCCTAGTCATTATATTCAGCTTAAATAAAATGTTTGGATGGCCCACATGCCTGTCTACACACCTGCCTCATGACTTTTGCGGATGTGCAGAAGTTATCTGTGCACACAGGTACCTACAACGGCTTGCACTGCTGAAGAAAAGAAGAAAATATAATAAGTATAACAAAAAAAGATTTCATAAAGCAAGACGTCATACCAAAGTGAACATGGTTGTGGCTTTTTCAAAAACTCTGGGAGCTGTTGGTTGTGTTTTTGTCAGTTTGTTAGTTTCCTGAATTATGTAGCCTACGTGGCTGCTGGCTACGTAGCTACATTATGTATTAGTCCAGTCCTGATGTTAGCAAGGCTGTAGCTAGCTAGCTATGTCTGTGTCATATAGAAAATGTGGTTTGGTTTGATGGCGGTGTTGATACGTCATGTTATATATAGTTCAGAATTATTTTCTGTATGAAGTTCACCTTTACAAGGCCTTATTTAAGTTGAAGAGCCTGAATATGAGTGGGTTTTGTGTTTAGTTTCTAACGGGGGAGGTTGTGTTTTTAGCCTAGCCAGCTAACAGTTTGGGGAGTGGGAATCAGCAGTGAGCCGCTGTTCTTTTCTGTTTTCTAGAGTTTTCTAGCCCACGTTACAGTATTTATATTATGTTTTTGTTTATGGGCTTTGAAGTAGCTCAGCTAGCTAGTTGGTAGTAATGAGATTGTAGTATTGAGATTTGTCCATGATGAACTGTGCTAGTCAGTATACATTCCTGTGTTTTGTTCAGGGGCTGAAAGTATGTAGTATTATAGTAATATGATGCTAGTATTATAATGTTTATTAGCACTTGTGGCTATTTGCGTCTAACGAATTCAGTTGTACACCCAATACTGTCCAACATCTATCATTACTGCTAACATTGGCTAATGGTTTAACTGGCTTGTGAGCAAACTGACTGTATTCCAGAAGAGTAAGCCCAACAAAATCCTCCCAGCTGTAGTCTTATACTGTTTATTAGCACTTCTGGTTATTTGTGTCTAATGAATGTAGTTGTA
The DNA here is from genome assembly GCA_021613375.1 of Megaleporinus macrocephalus. Taxonomy (NCBI): domain Eukaryota; kingdom Metazoa; phylum Chordata; class Actinopteri; order Characiformes; family Anostomidae; genus Megaleporinus; species Megaleporinus macrocephalus. Next base: position 30,126,409 of record CM038728.1, on the reverse strand, counting down.
CACACACTATTGTCTAACATAGTGTAAGAGTAAGCCCAACAGTGGTTTTCTTGGAGGCATCAATGTTGGTTTTCAGAATGTTTTACTGGTACACGATCAACTTGCGCCATTACCGGCGCCTACATCTGACTTCTAATGTAAATGGAATGAATCATAAGGACTGTTTTTTGTCAAATACCACTTTACACTTCCTGTTTTCTATAAAATCACCAACTCCAACTTTTAACGTCTGTTACGAGCTCCAAATAAATTATGGGATGTATTGTGCAAGCTTCGGAAGGCTGTGTTTAATCCAACCACTCAACTTAGTGCTAGCAAACTAGAATCCAGTATGGGTTATATTTTTGACAGGGTCTTGACATTTATAGGCCCAACTGAAGACCTGACTTCCAATCACGGGTCACCTCCAGCCAAAGTATGTGATTTGTTGGCTTTGTAAGTGTAAATAAGTGAACACGTCCCCCACAGAGAGCACATTTCTGCACATTTTAATGCTAAATCAAAAACATGGCACAACTAAAACTCATCAAGTAAATAGAAATTAGGCCTAAATTTGGCAAAAAGTTGTTCTCTGTAGAGAATGTGCTAAATCACATTTAAAACAATTAACACATGTGTACAATTGTGACCAATGGTGCCCAAACCTTTGCGCACCATTGTGTGGCATTGTCTGGCGGTGTGTGTTGAGCGCTGACAGTGTGTGGTTTGTTTACTGGCCCCACAGAAGCGTGGGGTATCTGTGAGCTGGGCACATCTCTCTACCCTATATAGCAATGGTAGGCTGTGTTGTTTCACCTGTTGTGCTTCTCCGCTCACCACTAAAAGAAGCAGTGCACAAGTGCGGAGTCACATGGTAAAAGTCACATGTGTCCGGCCTGGAACGGAGAGATTAAAGGAGGGGGAGAAATGAAAGAACCCGCGTTCCGCAACACGAATCCATGCACACACATATGCGGTCACAGCAGTGCGAACATGCCACTGATCCAAACACCAAGTGGCTCCGAGCCTTGAGCTTATGCAGAATAACACACGCTCTCGCACATATTCAGTCGTTCAGTGACCCCGACAACAGTCCCATCAGAAGGGGCAATGTATACCATAGGTCCATTGCTGTTTTCCAAATAGCGTCTTGATCACTACTGATCAATAGTGCCTAGAACTATAGTCCTCTAATCACTGTTTCCTACGTTGGAGCACTGTAGAGCACTATAGAGAACATTATTAGTGTCCTAATCACTCTTCCCTATGTTAAAGCAATGTATCGCACTATAGAGAACAGGAATACTCAGCTAATTACTAATTCATATATTGGAAGCACTATATATACATTGAATCACTATAGAGAACTTTCAGGAACATCACTATTCCCTACACTGGAGCACTAAAGAGAACAGGAATACTCAGCTAATCACTATTTCATATATATGAAGCACTATATATACTTTGAATCACTATAGAGAACTTTCAGGAACATCACTATTCCCTACGCTGGAGCACTAAAGAGAATTACAGGGAACATTATTAGTGTCCTAATCACTATTCCCTAAATTGGGACACGAACTATAGGGAACATAAATAGTCCTCTAATTACTATTCCCTACCTTTGAGCACTATAGACAACAATAGGGAACAGACATAGTCACCTAATGAATATTCCCTACGTTGGAGCACTATAGAACACTATTATAAATAGCAGAAATAGTCCCTAATCACTATTTCCTGCACAGGAGCACTGTAGAACTCCTGAAACTCCTGAAATATTATACTGTAGAGTGAGTGGGTTACAGTTGTAAACGTAGCCCGAAATAGTGAACTATATATTAAATAGGATGTAGCCCAAAATAGTGCACAGTATAGTAAATAAGTCATAGTTACACTGTATACCAGATTAGTCCACTATATAGTGAGTAGATCATGTTTATAGTGAACAAGGAATCATTTTATGACGTAGCACAAAACTGTGAACAACAGTGAACAATCCATATTTTTGGACAAAAAAATTGTGCCCTATATAGTGAATGAGGTATTGTTTCAGTCATAGCCCAAAATAGTGCACTATACAGTGAATGTGTCTTAATTTCAGTCATAGCCCAAATTAGTGCACTATATAGTATGTCTTAATTTCAGTCATAGCTCAAAATAGTGCACTATACAGTGAATGTGTTTTAATTTCAGTCATAGCCCAAATTAGTGCACTATACAGTAAATGTGTCTTAATTTCAGTCATAGCCCAAAATAGTGCACTATACGGTATGTCTTAATTTCAGTCATAGCCCAAAATAGTGCACTATACAGTGAATGTGTCTTAATTTCAGTCATAGCCCAAATTAGTGCACTATATAGTATGTCTTAATTTCAGTCATAGTCCAAAATAGTGTACTATACGGTGAGTATGTCTTAATTTCAGTCATAGCCCAAAATAGTGCACTATACAGTGAATGTGTCTTAATTTCAGTCATAGCCCAAAATAGTGCACTATACAGTGAATGTGTCTTAATTTCAGTCATAGCCCAAAATAGTGCACTATACGGTGAGTATGTCTTAATTTCAGTCATAGCCCAAAATAGTGCACTATACAGTGAATGTGTTTTAATTTCAGCCATAGCTCAAAATAGTGCACTATACGGTGAGTATGTCTTAATTTCAGTCATAGCCCAAAATAGTGCACTATACAATGAGTAGGCCATAGTTTCTGTTATAACCCAAAATAGTGCACTATACAGTGAATGTGTCTTAATTTCAGTCATAGCCCAAAATAGTGCACTATACAATGCGTAGGCCATAGTTTCAATCATAGCCCAAAATAGTGCACTATACAGTGAATGTGTCTTAATTTCAGTCATAGCCCAAAATAGTGCACTATACAATGAGTAGGCAATAGTTTCAGTTATAGCCCAAAATAGTGCACTATACAGTGAATGTGTCTTAATTTCAGTCATAGCCCAAAATAGTGCACTAGTAGTAAATAAGGTATAGATCTGGACGTGGCCCGTCCTGCTCCCGCGATGTTTGTTTTTTAGCCTCAGCGTCTGAACCCTGTAACGTAACACGGGGGTGTTTTCTTGAGAGGGTTGCCAGGTTGGAGAGATAAGATGCAGCGGTAGAGAAAACAGGGCAGCAGGGCTTGACAGAGGTCTGCAGGGGCTTCTGGACCCTAAAGCTGCAAATCTGTGCTCAGCTGGTGGACATGTGTGCAGCCCCGATTTAGCCACACACCTGCTGGAGGAAGACGAGTAACTCTGGCCGCCGAGCTATTTTAAACCCCTCTTTAACAAGTTCCTCTTATAGTTGTGTCCTAGTGAGCGAGTGGGCGAGTGACAGAGAGTGACAGACCAGCTGGGCGACGCGTGTGTATGCGCTCTGTCTTCTCTCAGGCTTCACCAGAGTTCGGCCGAAAATCAAATGTGCACAGTTTGCCCACTTTACTCCACATGTACCCGATCAGCTGGAGCATGTTTGGGGTTGATTCTGTGGTAGTGAATAACAGGCTGCGTGACGTGCTGTTATCTGCAGTGCTGCAGGTAGTAATGTATTACAGCAGTCTGATCAGCTTTTCCTGTAACGAAGTAGCCACAGCTTATAATTTTGTGTTTGCATAACAGGTACTGATATATATATATATCGTCTCAACCAGTGACTCTTCTGTTCTTCATATTTATATCTATTTAATTCAGTCTGCACTGTTCTTTACTGCTGCACTTAGCACTTTACTTTTAATATACAACTCTGCACATGTTAACACTAGTGTTAAGTTTACAGGTGTGTCTGTGTGTGTATGTCACTGTGTGTGTGTGTGTGTGTGTAGATTGGATGTGCTACTTCTGTAATGTCAGTTATCGTGTACTGTGAGCTTCTGTTACCAAACACAAATTCCTTGTATGTGTGAGCATACTTGGCAAATAAAGTCAGATTCTGATTCTGATTCTGATAAAGAGCAATTTTATAGTTTTTAAGAAAAATATGTTCGATCACTGAGAGGTAGACACACTCATTCAGAGTGAAATTTGATTTGAAATGGTTAATTGAAGTGAAACCGGACTCGTTTTGACTTCACAGTGATTGGAACCAGGTGTCACCATGACACCATGACACAGATATAGCCATTTTATTGACCATGAAAACTAGTGAACCTACACAATGTTAAAATTGTAATAAATCTAAAACAATTTGTCTTAATTTCAGTTGTAGCCCAAAATAGTGCACTATACACTGAGGGTCTCGTCTCAAATCCTACTGAGTGTCTAAGTAGGCTGTCTAGGTAGCAGCTGTGTAAGTATCAGCGTTCTCTCCTCATCTCTCCTCATAAAACAGATTACTGAGACGCTCTAGTTAGAGAGAGACTGCGTCACGGCTTGTTCCCCCCACTGCAGCACGCCACCGGTGGTTTAGCTGGTTGCTAAGCTATCAGCCAGCATCCAAAACAATAGCTGAGGCTTTAAAATCTGCTAGCATAAATGCTAATGTCTAGAGTATAAAACTGCTAAATGGTGAAGGACTCGTTACAGAGTTGATAATAAAATATTGTTTTGTGTGATTATATGACCAGAAACACATTAAAACTCCAGAGAGAATCAAAATAACTCACATTTTAAAACCACTTCACTGCTCGTAGATTAGCCTGCGTTGCATCATGGGATTGTCTTAGCGGCTGAGGAAGAGTTTAACGCTTTCTTAAAATCAGGTCTAAATAAGGTTCCTCAGTAGAAGCATGTTTAAGGTATGTAAGAATTGGGACAGACTACGTGTAGGAGTGCATACTATGAAGTAAAAGGCTGCCTATGTAGGAGCTCAGTAGGTCATGGTGACTCTGGGTTCCCATCACCACCACTGTGGTCTCCACAACCAGCCATTTCCCACCAAACCACAAATCAGCACTGTAGGAATGAGGGAGATGATGAGGAGGAAGGTTTGTCCTGCTGTAATCCTCTGTAACCTCCATGTGTTTGTCCACAGTGTTGAATGGCAGCAGTCACTCTCCCACCGCGCTGAACGGAGCCCCCTCCACGCCGAACGGCTTCAGCAATGGTCCGGCCAGCTCGTCCACGGGCTCTCTGCCCACTCAGCAGCTGCCCCCGGCCTGCGGCGCCCGGCAGCTCTGCAAACTCAAACGCTTTCTGACTACACTGCAGCAGTTCGGCAACGACATCTCGCCCGAGATCGGGGAGCGCGTCCGCAGCCTGGTGCTCGGCCTGGTGGTGAGTGTGTGTGTGTGTGTGTGTGTGTGTGTGTGTGCATTAGAAGAATTGTGTGAATCACAAACATCACACTCACTCGTTATTGCTCTGTAGTGTCATTATCATACTGTTTCTGGTTATCTCTCTCTCTCTCTTTCTCTCTTTCTCTCTTTCTCTCTCTCTCTCTCTCTCTCTCTCTCTCTCTCTCTCTTTCTCTCTTTCTCTCTCTCTTTCTCTCTCACTCTCTTTCTTTCTCTTTTGCTCTTTCTCTCTCTCTCTCCATCTTTTTATTATTCTCTTTCTCTCTCTCTCTCCATCTTTTTATTATTCTCTTTCTTTTTCTCTCTCTCCATCTTTTTATTATTCTCTTTCTTTCTCTCTCTCTACATCTTTTTATTATTCTCTTTCTCTCTCTCTCTCCATCTTATTATTCTCTTTCTCTCTCTCTCTCCATCTTTTTATTATTCTCTTTCTCTCTCTCTCTCCATCTTTTTATTATTCTCTTTCTCTCTCTCTCTCCATCATTTTATTATTCTCTTTCTCTCTCTCTCTCTTCATCTTTTTATTATTCTCTTTCTCTCTCTCCCCCCCTCTCTCTTTCTCTCTCTCGCTCTTTGCTCTTTCTCTCTCTCTCTCTCTCTTTTCCACTCTCTCTCTCTTTCTCTCTCTCTTGCTCATTGCTCTTTCTCTCTCTTGCTCTTTGCTCTTTTTCTCTCTCTCTCCATTTTTTTATTATTCTCTTTCTCTCTCTCTCTTCTCTCTCTCTCTTTTCCACTCTCTCTCTCTTTTTCACTCTCTCTCTCTCTTGCTCTTTGCTCTTTCTTTCTCTCTCCATCTTTTTATTATTCTCTCTCCTCTCCTCTCTCTCTTGCTTTCTCTCTCTCTCCCTCTTCATCTTTTTATTATTCTCTCTCTTGCCCTGTCTATCTCCATCTTTTTATTACTCTTTCTCTCTGCCTCTCTCTCTCCTTCTCTCTCTCTCTCTCCATCTTTTTTATTACTCTTTCTCTCTCTCTCTCTCTCTCCTTCTCTCTCTCTCTCTCTCTCTCTCTCTCGCGCTCACTCTCTCTCTCTCTCTCTCTCCCCATCTTTGTATTACTCTATTTCCCTCTCTCTCCTTCTCTCTCTCTCTCTCTCTCCATCTTTTTTATTACTCTTTCTCTCTCCCTCTCTCTCTCTCTCTCTCTCTCTCTCTCTCTCTCTCTCTCTCCTTCTCTCTCTCTCTCTCTCTCTCTCTCTCTCTCTCTCTCTCTCTCTCCCCATCTTTGTATTACTCTATTTCCCTCTCTCTCACTCTCTCTCCCTTTGTGCCTGTTATCTGTTCTTGGTGTTGAATCGATCTCCGTGTCTGTGTTATCAGAACTCCACTCTCACTATAGAAGAATTCCACTCCAAACTTCAGGAGGCCACCAACTTCCCTCTGCGACCCTTCGTCATTCCGTTCCTCAAGGTGAGAGAGAGCGCATGAACAAGCCGAGCACGTACACACTAACACACGAGCAGTCGTGCAGCTGCAGCGCGGGCACTCGCGGCAGATTACAGCTCCGCTTAACAGCCTACATAGAACAGGAGAATTCATTTAACCCTTAATTTAAGTACGTTTAACCCCAGCTCATTCCACATACACTATCAGTCACGTTTTGACCCAGGTTCTCTTATTTGTACAATGTTAATAGTAATAATATTAGTGAATACGTGTGAAGAGATCAGAACTATAGAATAGTTGGTATGGAATTATTCCTGGAGCAGAATTAAACATCTGGTTGAGTTTAAAGAATGTTTAGAGGGTCTTTTAGAAATGAGCTCATTTGCTCTGATGCAGGTTTACATACTTTGAACATTCTGACCAGCAGCTTCATGAGGAGCCACATGAGCTGCTTCTCTAACAGGACTGAAGAAAATAGTGTAGATGCTGAGATCTTGTTCTGATAAACAGGTTTGGGTTTTTTTTTTTGGGAGCTCTTATAGAAATATACATTCTCATTTTTAGACTTAAATACAGTCAAATGTTGGTTTTAGAGATATTTGTGTACATGGGCTCCCATTTCACTATTTACACTCGTCTTTCAGCACATTTAGATCTAAACGACTTTATAGTTATACACATATATATATTCAGTTCGGTGTCCCCAAACTTTTGAGTGGTAGGGATTTTCATGGTAGTGATCAGTAACTAGCAAACTATGTAAAAGTAACTATTGCCTATAAGTATCAGTCTCAGACAGTATCAGTCTGTATATTAATTAGCTAGTATTGTGTTATGTACTAATAACCGGGAGAAACACAAAGGATAATAAGGGTTAATAAATGTGTACATTAAAAAAAAATAAAAAAAATGTATAATGCCTCAAGGCAGATATTCCTCTTCGAATAATCCATCAAATTCATGCTGCTTCTTCATTTATTAATATTTAGGCTTATCATTCATCAGCTGCATGTATATGTATAGTAATATCAGCAATAGTTAGCTGAAATAGTTACAATTAAATATATATATATTTTATATAAAGTTAAAAGTCTTTGTATTGTGTTTATTTCATACAACTATATAACAATTATATAATATAATATAAGAATAATAATAATATTACATCATAAAATAATCATAAAAATATTAAAAATACAATTAAAAAAAAGAAAAAAATTGTTCTAAAAAAATTGTCAATACCAGCTTTTACTAAACTGGTAGCAAAACAATAATCAACAATAAAGCCGAAAATACATTAAAAAAATATTTAAAAATATCATGTTTGCTAGTTCTCGTATCATCTACCTCTCTCTCTCTATCTCTCTCTCACTCTCTCTCACACTGTAAATCTCTTTTATACTCTCTCTCTCTCTCTTTCTTTATCTCTCTCTCACTCTTTCCTCTGTATCTAGCTCTATATTTTAACCCTGCTGTTATGTTACGGGTCAATTTGACCCATTTCTACTTTGAGATATCTCAAGCACTAGTTAAAAATATTTATTAAATAGTTCTTAGAATGGTATATATACCATATGTTTTCATATTTCATCTGTCTGAGTCTCCCAATAATTTTTAATTAAGTTTTACTGTTCTTATTTGTTAATTTTTTGAGTGTATTTATACTGTATGGGTCAATTTGACCTATAACATTATGAATGTAATTAGTTTTTTTAACATAATTGGAGGGTTAAGTCAGGATTGCTGTTTATTTATTGCTGTGAATTTCCCATGTCATGGTCATTATCTGGACATATTCTATAATTCTATGTGATCCTCGCTTGAATCTTCTTTAAAAGTTGGATAGTAAGCGACATAATGGTCACCAAATTAGACCTAGCCCTGCTAACAAACCAGCAAACCAAAACAACAGGTCCTGTCGCTCCTCCTGGACAACTCATTGGACAGTCCGGTCAGCGCGTCCTCTCCCTCCGCCAGTGTGTAATGCAAATACAGCTCAGAGCGAAGCGCGCTGGTGGAAAGCGACATATGTCTCTCTCTGAGCTGCGCTAAAGCCGGGCTGTGTGTGCGTATAGAGCCGCTCCTTATGGCACACCATATGGGCCTGTGTGGAGGGAGGGTGGTGGGGGGGGGAGCGCTTTGAAACAGACAGGCAGAGTGATGAACAAAAGGAAGGTAGATGGATGACGGCCAGAACCTACTCGAATAAACACGCCGGCGTACACTTGATGCACGCGTTCACTTGATGCGCAGTCTCTTAGCTGCTCCCGCTGCTTTCCCATGACTGGGATAACACGGCGTTCCCACAGCATCCTGCGTGTGCGCGATTGAAGTCCGGTCGATAAAGCCCCCTGAGCGGGCCCGGCGCGGCTGTGGCTGCGCTCTGATGATCCAGCCTCTCCATATGGCCCTCATTTGCGATTCATTAAAACTGGCAAACTTGTGTTTACGGAGCCGAGTGGCCGAAAGAAGATTTTACGGGCAGATGTTTAAGCCGCCTGCGTTCTGCTGCACTGCTGCAGACGGCTGTAGCCCAACCGTACTGTGTCCACTCACACTAATGCAACCCAGAGCCTGACCGATATATCATTTGGCCAGTATTTGGCAGCAAATTCCTTTCAGACACGTTTCAAACGTCCCCCTGTTCTTATGGCTCATGACAGAGCTGCTGTTTATTTGACTTTAGGTGTAACTGAGAATCATATTAGTCACTGAAGCAGTTTATATTGCCCAATATTAGCAGTCAGCAGAGTCAGACTCCTAGCTCAGGCATGGAGAGGTGAGCCAGGAACCAGTAGGTTATAGGTTTGTACCCCAGGACTGACTGCTCTCTGCCCCAGGAGGCACTCCCAGGTTCTCTCTAGGGATCAATACAAGTACAGCACTGCAGATTACTGTTACTGTCAGCACTTTTTTAAAAGGATGTTATAAAAATTAAGTGTTTTGTCAGCGACTATATACAAAACAGGCCAGTTACTCAGACTCACACACGTAGAAGAGAGAGTGTGTGTTTAAGTGTGTGTGTGTGTGTGTGTGAGAGAGAGAGAGATGGACAGTGTGTGTGTGTGTGTGTGTGTGTGTGTGTGTGTGTGTGTGTGATGGATGGTTGGTGCTCATGCTGTGTCTTGGTGAGAGGGAGATTTAACACTGTGTCCATTACTCACTCAGAGACCCCCAGACGTCTTACAGCTGCAGTGTATCAGACTGACAGAGAGTGAGTGAGAGAGAGAGAGAGACATAGAGATAGACAGAGGGAGACATATAGAGAGACAGGTTAAGCATGTTTTATTCTCTCTCTCTCTCTCTCACTCTCTCTCTCTCTCTCTGTCACTCTCTCTTTGTATTTATGGTGAGGTAGTATTCAGTACACTGTACCAATGACTGGGAACATATGGACATTATTATTATTATTATCATTATTATTATTATCATCATTATTATTATTATTATTATTATTATTATTATTATTATTATACTGGTAATAACACTCTGTCCGTCTCTCTTTCTCAGGCTAATCTGCCGCTGCTGCAGAGGGAGTTGTTACACTGTGCTCGGATGGCTAAACAGACCCCGGCTCAGTATTTAGCTCAGCACGAGCAGCTGCTGCTGGACGCGAACGCTAGTTCACCGCTGGACTCTTCAGAAATACTGCTGGAGCTCAACGAACACGGCAAGAGACGCACTCCAGACAGGTAACACACACACACACACACACATACACATACATACACACTATACAGACACGCTAGGGAGGTGCAGGTGGTGATGACTGATTCCAGTTCAGATTTCTTTAAAGCAGCAGACAGTTTTTGTTTATTTATATTATTGTTCTTACCCGACTCACTGCTCAAACCTGATAATAGAATATGGTTTAAAAAACTACTAAAAAGACTCTAACTGATTCCTGACTGTTAAAATAAATAAATAAATAAATAAAGTTAAAAGTAGATTACAGAAATTAGTTTTAAAGGAAATAGTGAGGTTAATAGTGTTTCTTCTTACTTATCTATGATTATTTCTTCTTCTTTTGTATAATTTTTTTGTGTGTTTTTTTATTGTATAATTTTTGTATATATAATAATTGTTTATTTGTGTTTAATGTCAGATGGACCCCAGGAAGAATAGCTGCTATCATTATATCATTATAGGAGCTAATGGGGATCCAAATAAAATAAACAAATAAACACATTAGAACATTTCCGGTACTGCCTTGTAGCCAAATCCATTTAAAAATGACATTATTTCGGCTCAGTCGTTTTATTCCGGTGAGTTCTCTCCCGCTTTGAAGTACAGTTTAAAAGAAAACTCTGTATAATTAAAACAGTTATTATGTAAACTGATTAATTCAGTGTGGTTTTGTGTGGAATGTACTAAATCAGAATGGCTCCCATTGCTAGTGAATGGAACCAGACGTCCACCTCTAAAAGCTTAGATGGTGAATAAAAAAATTAACTCTCTCTGCAATATTGTTTACAGAAATTTTGAAATATTAGTGGAATTCCCCTTCGGTAAGCCTAAATAAAAACAGAAACAGTGATCTGTTATATTTGATATGAATATGAATGTGTGATGAAGCTGGCAGGTTGAATGCTGACTGATGGAGAAGACGACCCACTATCAGTCACCGTGTGAGCTTTAACAGTGTAGATGAATGTGGGCTCACTATTTAGCAAGCAGCGGCGTTCAAACACAGAGCTAGTGCAATTACCTGCCTCGCACTTTAGCAACGCAGAGCAGCCAGAATAATGAATCAACTGGCTGACTGCTGTTCAGAGTAAAAAAACCTGACAATTCAGACACACACACACACACACACACATACACACGCAGCTATGAGCATGCACACATAGTCACACACAAACATGAACACATTCCTACGTGCGCACACGCAGACGTGCTCCTGAAGTCTCTGAATTTTTTCTCTGCCGGTTTGTATAAATACACTCACACATAAATATCTACACAGTCAAGCAGAGAGCTGGACTGCAGACACACACTGTTAATACCATCACACACACACACACACACACACACTCACACACACTGAGTCTGAGTTATAGGGTGCATGGAGGGAATAGAGTGAGTGAATGAGGGAGCGAGTGAATGCTAGGACTGCGAGAGAGGGAGGGAGAGAGAGAGTAAACAAAAGACTGAGTGAGTGACTGAAAGAGTGAATGTATGAGTAAAATAGTGAGTGAACAACTGATTGAGTGAGTTCATGAGTGAATGAATAACTGGCTCAATGAATGAATGAATGAATGAGTAAATTGCTGAGGGAGTTAAAAACAGACTGAGTAAAATAGTGAGTGAACAACTGATTGAGTGAGTTCATGGGTGAATGAATAACTGACTTAATGAATGAATGCGTGAATAACTGACTGTGTGACTGATATGAGAGTTAATGAGTGATTGAATGAGGGAATGTGCAAGTGAATGATTGACAGTCAATGGTTGAGTGAATCACTCAATGGATGAATGGATGACTGAATCAGTAAGTGAATGAATAAGTGAATGAATAACTGAGTGACAGTGAGTGAATAAGTAAGTAAACAGTTGTTATTCAGTTAGTGAGTGTATAACTGAGTGAACAAATGAATAAGTGACTAAACGAGTGAGTGAATAACTGAGTGAGTAAATGAGTGAGTGAATAACTGAGTAAGTGAATAACTGAGTGAATAACTGAGTGAGTGAAAGAGAGAGTGAATAAGTGAGTGAATAACTGAGTGAGTAAATGAGTGAGTGAATAACTGAGTAAGTGAATAACTGAGTGAGTGAATAACTGAGTGAGTGAAAGAGAGAGTGAATAAGTGAGTGAATAACTGAGTGAGTGAATGCGTAAGTGAATAAGTGAGTGACTGAGTAAGCGAATAAGTGAGTGAATAACCAAGCCAGTCAGTGAACCACAAGTGAATAGGTGTATGAGTTAGTGAATAAGTGAGCAAATAAGTGAAAGAGTGAGTTAGTGAATAAGTGTCTGAGTGAGTAGGCGAACCTCTCTCTCTCTCTCTTTCTCTCTCTCTCTCTGTCTATGCCCTGGTCCTGTGAGCTGCCCATAACTGAGTGAGTGAGAGAGTGAATGAGTGAATGAACCACAAGTGAATAGGTGAATGAGTTAGTAAATAAGTGAGCAAATAAGTGAAAGAGTGAGTTAGTGAATAAGTGTCTGAGTGAGTAGGCGAACCTCTCTCTCTCTCTCTCTCTCTCTCTCTCTCTCTCTCTCTCTCTCTCTCTGTCTATGCCCTGGTCCTGTGAGCTGCCCATATGTCAGGGATGTGTCCAGATGGTGATCCTCTGAACCCTGGCCTGAGATGATCCTTAGGGGGAGGGAGAGAGAGAGAGAGAGAGAGAGAGAGGGAGAGAGAGAGAGAGAGAGAGAGAGAGAGAGAGAGAGAGATGGAGAGAGAGAGAGAGAATGGTGGAGCGGGCGATCCCACTGTAATCCACACACCTCCGGCTCCGGGCCGCTAGCTTACAGTGCCATGGCTGCTGCTCCAGCTGCTGCTTGATTAGTGGGAAATCTGACTGCAGTGACGGAGGCGATCCACTCACGCACCAGCTCCAAAGCAGCCGCTCGGCCTGGAGTCACATCTGCCCCCTCTCTGAAGTTCACTTCCTCAGTCTTTCTCCGGAGCGACGAGGCTAGCTAGTAGCTAACAAGTAGCTGAAAGTTATAGTGCTCTAGTTAGCATCAGGCAAACGGCCGACATCTGAACACACTCAGCTCAAACAGTACAGAGTTATTACATCATCTCACTAATGTGGACTCACTAATGTGGAGTCTGACACTGTGTGGCACACTGTTATCTGTAAACAGAGACACAAGTGTGTCACATAGCCGGAGTAATAGCTGTAGCTAATCCAGAATCCTGACTCGTGGGCAGGTTTTGTGTACTGGTGGCCCAGATGAGCCGTATCTGTAGTATTTCCATCGTTTCGGTTTTAGGAGGAAAGCAGGTCTCGTGGTTTCGGCTTCTCCTACACAGCCGTTAGGACATTTGTGTTCCTGAATGTGGGCACGCTTGGCAGTGCTGCGGTCTGAGCAGTGACGGAGGGAGGGAGAGGAAGATTTACCTCTGGACGCCCGGCCGCTGCACTGAAGCTAAACAGATTAATATCAACACTGGAGCACAGGCCGGCCAGATGGCTTACACACACACCAGTGTCATCGAACATCTGCCAGAGAGAGCTCACACACAGCGCAGAGCAGCGCAGGAGAGAGAGAGAGACAGAGAGAGAGAGAGAGAGAGAGGGAATAAACAAGAAAGGAAGAGTGTAAGAGCGAGACAGTGGAGTTAGAAAGAGTGTGTAAAAGAGAGAGTTACAGTGAGAGAGAAATAGAGAGAGTAAGAGAGAGTTAGAATGAAGGGATAGATATAAAGAGAGAAAGAGTGTAAAAGAGAGTTACAGTGAGGGAGAGAGAGTTTGAGAAATAGTGTATGAGAGAGAGAGAGAAAGAGAGAATGAAGAGAGAGAGGTAAAGAGAGACAGAGTGTGTGTAAAAGAGCGAGAGTTACAGTGAGGGAGAGAGAGATAGAGAGAGAGTGTGTGACAGAGAGAGAGAGAGAGGGAGTTACAGTAAGGGAGAGAGAGTTAGAGAGAGGGTGTGTGACAGAGAAAGAGAGAGAGAAAGAGAGAGAGTTACAGTGAGGTAGAGAGAGATAGAGAGAGAGTGTGTGTGACAGAGAAAGAGAGAGAGAGAAAGAGAGAGAGTTACAGTGAGGTAGAGAGAGATAGAGAGAGAGTGTGTGACAGAGAGAGGGGGAAAGAAAGAGAGAGAGTTACAGTGAGGTAGAGAGAGATAGAGAGAGTGTGTGTGACAGAGAGAAAGAGAAAGAAAGAGAGTTACAGTGAGGTAGAGAGAGATAGAGAGAGTGTGTGTGACAGAGAGAGAGAAAGAGAGAGTTACAGTGAGGTAGAGAGAGATAGAGAGAGAGTGTGTGACAGAGAGAGGGGGAGAGAAAGGGAGAGAGTTACAGTGAGGTAGAGAGAGATAAAGAGAGTGTGTGTGACAGAGAGAGAGAGAGAGAGAGATAGAGTTACAGTGAGGTAGAGAGAGATAGAGAGAGTGTGACAGAGAGGGAGAAAGAGAAAGAGAGAGAGTTACAGTGAGGTAGAGAGAGATAGAGAGAGAGAGTGTGTGACAGAGAGGGAGAGAGAGAGAGTTACAGTGAGGTAGAGAGAGATAGAGAGAGAGTGTGTGACAGAGAGAGAGAAAGAGAGAGTTACAGTGAGGTAGAGAGAGAGATAGAGAGAGTGTGTGACAGAGAGAGAGGGAGAGAAAGAGAGAGAGAGAGTTACAGTGAGGTAGAGAGAGATAAAGAGAGAGTGTGTGTGACAGAGAGAGAGAGAGAGAGTTACAGTGAGGTAGAGAGAGATAGAGAGAGAGTGTGTGTGACAGAGAGAGAGAGAGAGAGAGAGAGAGAGAGAAAGAGAGAGAGAGAGAGAGAGAGAGAGTTACAGTGAGGTAGAGAGAGATAGAGAGAGAGTGACAGAGAGGGAGAAAGAGAAAGAGAGAGAGTTACAGTGAGGTAGAGAGAGATAGAGAGAGAGTGACAGAGAGGGAGAAAGAGAAAGAGAGAGAGTTACAGTGAGGTAGAGAGAGATAGAGAGAGAGTGACAGAGAGGGAGAAAGAGAAAGAGAGAGAGTTACAGTGAGGTAGAGAGAGATAAAGAGAGTGTGTGTGACAGAGAGAGGGAGAGAAAGAGAGAGAGAGAATTACAGTGATGGAGAGAGATAGAGAGAAAGTGTGTGTGACAGAGAGAGAGAGAGAGTTACAGTGAGGGAGAGAGAGAGAGTTAAAGAGAGAGAGAGAGAAAATGTGTGCCAGAGAGAGAGAGAGTGAGAGAGAGAGAGAGAGAGAGAGAGAGAGAGAGAGAATTACAGTGATGGAGAGAGACAGAAAGTGTGTTTGACAGAGAGAGAGAGAGTTACAGTGAGGGAGAGAGAGAGAGTTACAGAGAGAGATAAAGAGAAAATGTGTGCCAGAGAGAGAGAGAGAGAAAGAGAGAGAGAGAGAGAGAGTGAGGGAGAGAGGGATTAAGGGCTGGGATGTTCCTCCATAGCTGAGTTGGTAGGTGGGTCCACATATGGCACACAGCTGGACTGTGATTGTAGGAGGAGAGAAACAGAAACAGAGAGAGACACGTTACTGTTCGACAGCCTGCGGGTTTCTGCTCTACCTTCTTTAACCCTTTAAGTTTAACCCTTTACCTTCTTTAACCCTTTAAGTTTAACCCTTTACCTTCTTTAACCCTTTAAGTCCGGCACAATAAAACCGATACTTGTGATCAAACATTCAGATGCATATCCTATATATTTATATAAAGAGCTTGGAATTGTTTTGCCACTGAATCTGTTCTACCCTATGAACATATACAGTGATGGAAAACTCAACATTCCACATCACTTTAGCATTAATAGGTCAGTGTGGTCTCCTTCTGTCCCTGTCCTAACCTTTCTGTGTGTCTCTGTCCCCACCAGGACCAAAGATGCGGGAGCCGAAAGGGACGGCCTGCACGCGGAGCATCTGGCCAAGCGGCCTTGTACGGTCAGCCCCAGCCAGCGCTTCAGCCCCAGCAGCGGCATGTCCGCCCACGCGCCGCCCAACGGCCTGCCCACGCACGCCCCCAACGGCCTGCACCCAAATCCCCCCGGGCCTCAGCAGTACCGGCTGGAGGACATGGCCCTGGCTCATCACTACAGAGACGCCTACAGACACATGGAGCACAGGGAGGCACGAGAGCGCCACCGGCAGACAGGTCAGGGAAGCTGTATGTAAATAAAGGAATGTAAACATTTGCTACTCTTACATTTATGTAAATGACCAACGCTGCATGGAAAGGAGGACCAACGCAGGCCATTTAGCGCTGTGTTATGAGCTGATTTGCATATTATTATAAACGAGCAGGTGTAAACAGGATCAAAGGCCAGAAATATATTTCTCCACTCCGTTTGTATGAAGCAGCTGCCGTTTACATCGCGTGACAATTTCATGATGAATGGGCCAATAAAAGTGCCCCAGCATCACTCCGAAGAAATTCTGGTTCCACTGACTTACATTAAAAGTAAATAACGTTTTTGACCACTTCTGTAAAGCTGCAATTTAAAAATAAAAAAATACTTGTTTTTCATTGGACAGTGACTATAGGTAGTACTGCAGCAATGCAAATCATCTGAGCCAGATTGGAATTCATGTGACTGTTACGTCTATCCGACTCAACATCTGTTTGAGTTTCGTGCTGCTGAGACCTCAAATGTTTGGACTAAGGTTTCTGTACAAAAAAACAAAAGAAGGCACATATCACAAGCGCTCTATAGTACATTGAGTCTTCAGCATCAAAGAAAAGTTGAAAGTATGAAAGCAAAGTATGAAAGAAAACCAAGGATGCAAATCAAAAAAGTGTCCATGCTGTGGGTGATGAGCCCAGCTGTCAATCAACTTTAAGAATAGTGTTAACGTAGCCAAAGGCTGTCACAAAGTGCCCCACGCAATAATATGGAGTCAGGAAACAACAAGCAAACATGTCCAAAATGGGCAAATCCAAAGGATAGTCAATAACAAACGAGGCAATAGATCCAAATGCTGGAAAAACCAAATCAGCACACACAAGGTATTTATTAGGGGTGTCAAAAAAAATAAAATAAAATATTGGGATATTATGTTTAGTGATACTGTATCAATTCCCAAAAACACAGTATTTATACACAGATTCTGGCAGACAGTGAAATATTGTGCTGTGTTTAAACCTCTGACCACTAGATGGCAGTGTTGTATTCTATTTTTAGCTCCACTCCAACATTACCAAGCAGCACAAGGGTGCAATGTGATTGTAAACTTTGACACACCTGTTCATACAGTGGTGTGTTTTAATAGTAGGATTTGAAAAATAACAGTATATCAGTTTACTTGCAGTATCGCAATATATCACTATATATTAAATGGTGACCACTGTATCACAATACGTATTGTATCGCCAGGTTCTTAAACAATACACAGCCCTAAGGTGCGTCCGAAATCACCTACTTATCTACTACTCAGTAGTGAAATCAGTAGGCTAGCGTAGCTAGCATGTCTGAATACTCAGTAGTGAAATCAGTAGGCGAGCGTAGCTAGTATGTCTGAATACTCAGTAGTAAATCAGTAGGCGAGCGTGGCTAGTATGTCTGAATACTCAGTAGTAAATCAGTAGGCGAGTGTGGCTAGTATGTCTGAATACTCAGTAGTGAAATCAGTAGGCGAGCGTAGCTAGTATGTCTGAATACTCAGTAGTAAATCAGTAGGCGAGCATGGCTAGTATGTCTGAATACTCAGTAGTAAATCAGTAGGCGAGCGCGGCTAGTATGTCTAAATACTCAGTAGTAAATCAGTAGGCGAGCGTGGCTAGTATGTCTGAATACTCAGTAGTAAATCAGTAGGCGAGCGCGGCTAGTATGTCTGAATACTCAGTAGTGAAATCAGTAGGCGAGCATGGCTAGTATGTCTGAATACTCAGTAGTTAAATCAGTAGGTGAGCGCGGCTAGTATGTCTGAATACTCAGTAGTGAAATCAGTAGGCGAGCGTGGCTAGTATGTCTGAATACTCAGTAATGAAATCAGTAGGCGAGCGTGGCTAGTATGTCTGAATACTCAGTAGTAAATCAGTAAGTGAGCGCGGCTAGTATGTCTGAATACTCAGTAGTAAATCAATAGGCGAACGTGGCTAGTATGTCTGAATACTCAGTAGTAAATCAGTAGGTGAGCGTGGCTAGTATGTCTGAATACTCAGTAGTGAAATCAGTAGGTGAGCGTGGCTAGTATGTCTGAATACTCAGTAGTGAAATCAGTAGGCGAGCGTGGCTAGTATGTCTGAATACTCAGTAGTAAATCAGTAGGCGAGCGTGGCTAGTATGTCTGAATACTCAGTAGTAAATCAGTAGGCGAGCGTGGCTAGTATGTCTGAATACTCAGTAGTAAATCAATAGGCCAACGTGGCTAGTATGTCTGAATACTCAGTAGTGAAATCAGTAGGTGAGCGTGGCTAGTATGTCTGAATACTCAGTAGTGAAATCAGTAGGTGAGCGCGGCTAGTATGTCTGAATACTCAGTAGTGAAATCAGTAGGCGAGCGTAGCTAGTATGTCTGAATACTCAGTAGTAAATCAGTAAGTGAGCGCGGCTAGTATGTCTGAATACTCAGTAGTGAAATCAGTAGGCGAGCATGGCTAGTATGTCTGAATACTCAGTAGTTAAATCAGTAGGTGAGCGTGGCTAGTATGTCTGAATACTCAGTAGTAAATCAGTAGGCGAGCGCGGCTAGTATGTCTGAATACTCAGTAGTAAATCAGTAGGTAAGTGCGGCTAGTATGTCTGAATACTCAGTAGTAAAGCAGTAGGCGAGCGCGGCTAGTATGTCTGAATACTCAGTAGTAAATCAGTAGGCGAGCGCGGCTAGTATGTCTGAATACTCAGTAGTGAAATCAGTAGGTGAGCGCGGCTAGTATGTCTGAATACTCAGTAGTAAATCAGTAGGCGAGCGCGGCTAGTATGTCTGAATACTCAGTAGTAAATCAGTAGGCGAGCGCGGCTAGTATGTCTGAATACTCAGTAGTAAATCAGTAGGCGAGCGCAGCTAGTATGTCTGAATACTCAGTAGTGAAATCAGTAGGTGAGCGGGGCTAGTATGTCTGAATACTCAGTAGTGAAATCAGTAGGCGAGCGCGGCTAGTATGTCTGAATACTCAGTAGTAAATCAGTAGGCAAGCGTGGCTAGTATGTCTGAATACTCAGTAGTGAAATCAGTAGGCGAGCGTAGCTAGTATGTCTGAATACTCAGTAGTGAAATCAGTAGGCGAGCGCGGCTAGTATGTCTGAATACTCAGTAGTAAATCAGTAGGCGAGCGCGGCTAGTATGTCTGAATACTCAGTAGTAAATCAGTATGCGAGCGCGGCTAGTATGTCTGAATACTCAGTAGTAAATCAGTATGCGAGCGTGGCTAGTATGTCTGAATACTCAGTAGTAAATCAGTAGGTGAGCGCGGCTAGTATGTCTGAATACTCAGTAGTGAAATCAGTAGGTGAGAGCGGCTAGTATGTCTGAATACTCAGTAGTTAATCAGTAGGCGAGCGTAGCTAGTATGTCTGAATACTCAGTAGTGAAATCAGTAGGTGAGCGCGGCTAGTATGTCTGAATACTCAGTAGTAAATCAGTAGGTGAGCGCGGCTAGTATGTCTGAATACTCAGTAGTGAAATCAGTAGGTGAGCACGGCTAGTATGTCTGAATACTCAGTAGTTAATCAGTAGGCGAGCGTAGCTAGTATGTCTGAATACTCAGTTGTGAAATCAGTAGGCGAGCGCGGCTAGTATGTCTGAATACTCAGTAGTAAATCAGTAGGCGAGCGCGGCTAGTATGTCTGAATACTCAGTAGTGAAATCAGTAGGCGAGCGTGGCTAGTATGTCTGAATACTCAGTAGTAAATCAGTAGGCGAGCGCAGCTAGTATGTCTGAATACTCAGTAGTGAAATCAGTAGGTGAGCGGGGCTAGTATGTCTGAATACTCAGTAGTGAAATCAGTAGGTGAGTGCGGCTAGTATGTCTGAATACTCAGTAGTGAAATCAGTAGGTGAGAGCGGCTAGTATGTCTGAATACTCAGTAGTGAAATCAGTAGGTGAGTGCGGCTAGTATGTCTGAATACTCAGTAGTGAAATCAGTAGGTGAGTGCGGCTAGTATGTCTGAATACTCAGTAGTGAAATCAGTAGGTGAGAGCGGCTAGTATGTCTGAATACTCAGTAGTAAATCAGTAGGCGAGCGTGGCTAGTATGTCTGAATACTCAGTAGTAAATCAGTAGGCGAGCGCGGCTAGTACGTCTGAATACTCAGTAGTGAAATCAGTAGGTGAGTGCGGCTAGTACGTCTGAATACTCAGTAGTGAAATCAGTAGGTGAGAGCGGCTAGTATGTCTGAATACTCAGTAGTAAATCAATAGGCGAACGTGGCTAGTATATCTGAATACTCAGTAGTAAATCAATAGGCGAGCGCGGCTAGTATGTCTGAATACTCAGTAGTGAAATCAGTAGGCGAGCGCGGCTAGTACGTCTGAATACTCAGTAGTGAAATCAGTAGGTGAGCGCGGCTAGTATGTCTGAATACTCAGTAGTAAATCAATAGGCGAACGTGGCTAGTATGTCTGAATACTCAGTAGTAAATCAATAGGCGAGCGCGGCTAGTATGTCTGAATACTCAGTAGTTAAATCAGTAGGTGAGCGGGGCTAGTATGTCTGAATACTCAGTAGTAAATCCGTAGGCGAGCGTGGCTAGTATGTCTGAATACTCAGTAGTAAATCAGTAGGTGAGCGCGGCTAGTATGTCTGAATACTCAGTAGTGAAATCAGTAGGCGAGCGCGGCTAGTATGTCTGAATACTCAGTAGTGAAATCAGTAGGTTAGCGCGGCTAGTATGTCTGAATACTCAGTAGTGAAATCAGTAGGCGAGCGCGGCTAGTATGTCTGAATACTCAGTAGTGAAATCAGTAGGCGAGCGCGGCTAGTATGTCTGAATACTCAGTAGTAAATCAGTAGGCGAGCGCGGCTAGTATGTCTGAATACTCAGTAGTAAATCAGTAGGCGAGCGCGGCTAGTATGTCTGAATACTCAGTAGTAAATCAGTAGGCGAGCGCGGCTAGTATGTCTGAATACTCAGTAGTGAAATCAGTAGGCGAGCGCGGCTAGTATGTCTGAATACTCAGTAGTGAAATCAGTAGGTGAGCGCGGCTAGTATGTCTGAATACTCAGTAGTGAAATCAGTAGGCGAGCGTGGCTAGTATGTCTGAATACTCAGTAGTAAATCAGTAGGCGAGCGCGGCTAGTATGTCTGAATACTCAGTAGTGAAATCAGTAGGTGAGCGTGGCTAGTATGTCTGAATACTCAGTAGTAAATCAGTAGGCGAGCGCGGCTAGTATGTCTGAATACTCAGTAGTAAATCAGTAGGCGAGCGCGGCTAGTATGTCTGAATACTCAGTAGTGAAATCAGTAGGCGAGCGCGGCTAGTATGTCTGAATACTCAGTAGTAAATCAGTAGGCGAGCGCGGCTAGTATGTCTGAATACTCAGTAGTAAATCAGTAGGCGAGCGCGGCTAGTATGTCTGAATACTCAGTAGTAAATCAGTAGGCGAGCGCGGCTAGTATGTCTGAATACTCAGTAGTGAAATCAGTAGGCGAGCGCGGCTAGTATGTCTGAATACTCAGTAGTAAATCAG
>CM038728.1:30029574-30099574 GCA_021613375.1 Megaleporinus macrocephalus | reverse complement strand
TGGTGTAGCAGTAGTGTCTTACATCATACAGGAATAGAGAAAAAAGAAAAAAGGAAGGAAAAAAGAAAAGTATTGAATATGAGAAGGAAGAGGGGAGGAATGTAAATAAGGAAAGAGAGGGGGATGGTAGAATAATAGAAGAGGAAAAGGATAAAAGGTGGAGAGTGAATAGAAGAATAATGGAAAAGGAGGGGTAAAGGAGGGATGGTGGAGGAGTAAACAGGGAGAGAAATAGGAAAGGGGGATGAAAGGAAGGATAAGTGAAAAAGACAGGATGAGTATTGGGATGGAGAACAAAGGAGAGTATGAGGGAATGGTGGAGGAGTGGAGAGAGAACAGAAGAGAGAAAGGGGAGGAAGAAGGTAGGGATGGGATGAAGGGATGATTAGGAAAGAGGGAGGGAGGGAGAGAGGGGAGAGATAGATAGAAAGAGGAGCTAGGCCAGAAAGAAGCGAGGGATGATGAGGGAGGATGAATAAGAAACAGGAAGGGATCAAAAGAGAGGGATGCATAGAGTGATAGAAAAGGGGGATGGGCCAAAAAGGGAGGGAGGTAGGATGGTTAGTGGGATGAGAGATGGAAAGATGGAGGGGTGAAAAAAAGAAGGGGAGGTCACTGAGGTCTCTTCACTGATTACTGATCGACTGTATGAATGCTAATGTGGCTAATAGTGAATGGAAGTGAATGGGTAGTCCGTTAGCATCACACCGCCGCTGTTCGGTTCCTCTCACTGTGGGCAGCAGTAGCAGTTCGGGATGATGCATTGCTGCACACGAGGCCTGCAGGACTTCCATGATGTTCAGGGTCACAGTCTCCATCGATAGGTCTGTCAGTGCGCCGGTGGTGATGTCATGTTGGCGGTGGGTCAGAGGTCGAAAGCTGCAGCTGCTGCAGATATGTGTGCTGCATTTCTCCAAAGCCCCTTTAATTGCAGTTGTTTTTCATGCAGGTGCCCCCAGCATCCCGCTCTCCCCAGCACTAAAGCAGCTCCACAGCAAGCAGGGTGAGTAACAGCACACGCACAGGCCACCCGCTGATTGCATCACCATCTCAGCCCTAACATTCAAACCATCTCCTTCTATTTACACTCACTGTCCACTGTATCAGCTCCACCTACCATACATACAGACTGTAGTTCATCTGTTTCTCTGCATACTCTGTTAACCTGTTCTTCAAAGATCAGGACCCCCACAGGACCACCACAGAGCAGGTTTCATTTGGGTGGTGGATCATTCTTAGCTCTGCAGTGCCACTGACGTGTTGGTGGTGGTGTGCAAGTGTGTGTGGTGCTGGTGTGAGTGGATCAGGCACAGCAGTGCTGCTGCTGGAGTGGTAAACAACTCAGTGTCACTGCTGGACTGAAAATAGTCCACCAACCCAAACTATCCAGCCGACAGCAGCCTGTGGGCAGCGTCCTGTGGGCAGTGTCTTGTGGGCAGTGTCTTGTGGGCAGTGTCTTGTGGACAGCGTCCTGTGGGCAGTGTCCTGTGGGCAGTGTCTTGTGGGCAGTGTCCTGTGGGCAGTGTCTTGTGGGCAGTGTCTTGTGGACAGCGTCCTAAGGGGGCAGTGTCCTGTGGGCATCATCCTGAGGGCAGTGTCCTGTGGGCATCATCTTAAAGCCAGTGTCTTGTGGGCAGCGTCCTCTGGGCAGCGTCCTGTGGGTAGCGTCCTGAGGGCAGTGTCTTGTGGGCAGTGTCTTGTGGACAGCGTCCTGTGGGCAGTGTCCTGTGGGCAGTGTCTTGTGGGCAGTGTCCTGTGGGCAGTGTCTTGTGGGCAGTGTCTTGTGGACAGCGTCCTAAGGGGGCAGTGTCCTGTGGGCATCATCCTGAGGGCAGTGTCCTGTGGGCATCATCTTAAAGCCAGTGTCTTGTGGGCAGCGTCCTCTGGGCAGCGTCCTGTGGGTAGCGTCCTGAGGGCAGTGTCTTGTGGGCAGTGTCCTGTGGGCAGCGTCCTGTGGGCAGTGTCCTGTGGGCAATGTCCTGTGGGCATCATCCTGTGGGCAGTGTCCTGTGGGCAGCGTCCTGAGGGCAGTGTCCTGTGGGCATCATCCTGAGGCCAGTGTCTTGTGGGCAGCGTCCTCTGGGCAGTGTCCTGTGGGCAGTCTCCTGTGGGCATCATCCTGAGGGCAGTGTCCTGTGGGCATCATCCTGAGGCCAGTGTCTTGTGGGCAGCGTCCTCTGGGCAGTGTCCTGTGGGCAGTGTCTTGTGGGCAGTGTCCTGTGGGCAGCGTCCTGTGGGCAGCGTCCTGTGGGCAGTGTCCTGTGGGCAGTGTCCTCTGGGCATCATCCTGAGGCCAGTGTCTTGTGGGCAGCATCCTGTGGGCAGCGTCCTGTGGGCAGCGTCCTGTGGGCAGCGTCCTGTGTCCACTGATGAAGAACTAGAGGAACACAAACTGTACAGCAGCAGATGAGCTACTGTCTCTGACTTTACATCTACAAGGTGGACCAGCAAGTAGTAGGAGTGTCTAATAGAGTGGACAGTGAGTGGACACAGTCTGGATAAAAAGAAACCTTCATCAGATATACTAACATAGGTTTCTTGGACCCGGCTCTGCAAGGTGAATGAAAGTATGTCCCCATCCCCCAAAAAAAGCCTGGACAATCGAGGGAAGTCCTGGCGTCGAAATCAAAACACAGTCCTCCTGCTGGGTAGCACCTTTCATTTAATTCCCCTGCGCCGAAGCGTGTCCCAGTTCATACGACAACACACTCGGATTAGGCGCAGTACGGGCTGGAAGCGCTTTGAAGAAGCTGTTTCTGAAGAGGAATAGAGAGGGAGGAATAGAGAGGGAGGAAGAAAGAGGGGGGAGAAAAAAAACCTTGAAACCTGCCAGATCCCGGTGGGATTAAAACGTTAATATCGCTGCCCCCATGTTTTCCATTACCTGCTAATTGCTCCAGCATCTGCTCCGAAGTCTCCTTGATAAAAATTAATTAAATTTGCAAACTAATCTTAGTGGTGCATGCGGCGAGTCTGATAATTGAGAGTCCTGAGGTTTTGTGTGGAAATGGAGTGTTGGGGGGGAGGGGGGGGGGTAGAGAAAGAAACGAGGGATGAAGGTGAAGACGGGATGGAAAAATGGAGAAGTGCGTGTCGAGAGGTGAACGGAATACTAACTAGCTCTCCCGCTGAGACAGCGGTGAGGTTGGGGCGCGCTGGGTGAAATAAGTCTGAAGCCTGCGGGTGAATTGGACGGGGCGGAGCAGGGCCGGGATTTATCGAGGCCGGTTTCCACCAAAGACCGTAACAATCACACAACATAACAGAGAATTTCAGACTAAAGTAGATGAAAATACAACCGAGAGAAAAGAGCTCTCATATCAAGGGTTATGGTCTCTAGAGCGCGGGTCTGAAACTCAATCTACCTGGGGGCTGCTAGCAAGGTGGTCTCCTCCAAGTGGTGGGCAGCCAATAGAAAAATGCTATGTGGCCTATATGTGTTTTTAAAGTATGGATGTTGCATTGATACCATTGCATTGGTAGTAGAGTTGTTAATATGTGAAGTATCGTTGTTGTTGTTGAGTCCAAAAAGCGACTTGGTTATCGTTCTAGTGCTTCCTCTAGTGGGCTCTAGAGAGGGGGTCTAAAGCTCAGTCTACCTGGGGGCTGCTAGCAAGGTGGTCTTCTCCAATTGCAGGGTAGCCAATAGAAAAATGCATAGAGAAAAGTGGCCCATGTGTTTTTTTCAAGTATGACACTGAATTCGTTTGATGATTTGATTGTTAATATGTGAAGTATCGTTGTTGTTGTTGTTGTTGAGTCCAAAAATCGATTTGGTTATCGTTCTAGTGCTTCCTCTAGTGGGCTCTAGAGAGTGGGTCTAAAGCTCAGTCTACCTGGGGGCTGCTAGCAAGGTGGTCTTCTCCAATTGAAGGGTAGCCAATAGAAAAATGCATAAAGAAAAGTGGCCCATGTGTTTGTTTCAAGTATGGATGTAGCTGCAGGCAAAAGTTTGGGGACACCATTGCATTGGTAGTAGAGTTGTTAATATGTGAAGTATTGTTGTTGGGTCTGGAACTCAGTCTACCTTGGGGACTTCTAGCAAGGTGGTCTCCTCCAAGTGACGGGCAACTAGTAGAAAAATGTGTAGAGAAAAGTGGCCCATGTGTTTTTTTCAAGTATGGATGTAGCTGCAGGCAAAAGTTTGGGCACACCACTGAATTAGCTGTAGAGTTGTTAATATGTGAAGTATCGTTGTTGTTGAGTACAAAAATCTATTTGGTTATTGTTCTAGTGCTTCCATTAGTGAAATGTGGGCTCTAAAGTCTGAAGTGGGGTCTAAAGCTCAGTCTACCTGGGGGCCACCAGCAAGGTGGGGGGCAGCCATTAGATAAATGCGTAGAGAAAAGTGGCCCATGTGTTGTGGCCTAGGTGGCCCATTGATAGTACAGTTATTGGGAGTGAAGTGTTGGCAGAGTTGAGCACGTCAGTGTGCATTTGCACTGAATTTGTTTGATGACTCTGTTGTTAATATATGAAGTATCGACCTCACATCCTGGTCCAGACCTCTATTGCAGTGGAGTCCAACATACTTCTCCAGTTATCATTCTAGTGCTTCCCTTACAGTCAGAAAGAGAAGAACACGAGAAGAGCACATGGCTGCAGTTGATAAGGTGACAATTCCTAAACAAAGGTGGGCGCCAGTGCACTCTAGTGTTAGCTAGCTAATGGATCCCCTTGATATAAAGTTTGGGGTTTTATAGCGTGCTTCTTACTATGAAGCCACATCTTCATATTTCAGGTGTCAGGCTAATGAAGATAGCTACCGTTTGCCTTACGGCTACAGCTTCTGGCCCCCAGGTAGATTAAGTTTGAGACCCGTGCTCTGGAGACCGTAACCATGGTGTTTTTTAGAGAAATCTATATGAGACCTGCTTTCTCGGTTGTATTTTTGTCTATTTTGGCCTCAAATTCTCTTTATTGTTGTATATTATATACAATCTATATACAGCGTACATGGATACATACATTACTGTACAAAGTTTTAGTCACCTGGGGACATTATTATATATAAAAAGCTATTTTTTTTATATATTTAAACAGTATTAATAGAGTAAGTAGTGCATTTACATACGTCAGTGTGTTTATTTAACCCTTTCCAAGCTTCTCCTTCTATAAACAACCCAGTATTATTATCAGTTCTCATCTAATACCTGCTTTGACTGCTCAGTACTTCATTAAGCTAAATCAAGATTTGCTGCTGAAGGAACTGAACACATTTATACAATGTCTGGGGCGTCCAGGAGAAATCTGGAACCTAACTTTGTTCTTCAAACTGGATCAAGATCTGATCTACTTCTCTCACAATAACATATTCATGTTACTTTGTATTGTATGTATGATTATTTACATCTGTTCTAATGATATCTGGTGTTCTCACTGGTGTATCTTCTTCACTTCACAGCATTTCTGTTGGTCCATTTGTTTCAGAATATAAAGTACAGCTGGTCAAATTATGCAGAAAACTAAAACATTATTATAATTTTTTTTTGGACAGAGATGATTCATAAGCAAAGCGTGGTCCCCGTAGAGGGCTTTCACTTAGATAATTAACAAAACCTGCACCGTGGCCGGCGCTGGGAGGGGTGTGGGGGGGGGTGTTCAAACTGTACGCGTGACACACTTTATAAACCGACGGGTAGTGGAATCAGTCACGCCCATCCGCTCTTAATATGCGAAGGTCGTTTCTCTTTGAGCTGAACCAGGACGTTTAAATGGGAAGCGCTTGTAGAGCAGCGGCGCGATTATTGCAGCCGTGAGCACCGATGGTACCTGGCTTTAATGAGCCGGGCCCCGAGCTTCTATTATTATAACCACAGCCAAACACACCTGCCTGTCCTAAAAACACACACGCGCACTATTCACTCACACACAATGGCATTTGTAGAACAAAGGATGAGGGAGAGTGTCCCGTCCCCGGCCCTGCTTTTCATCTGAGTTATGCTTTCTCGGTGTCGGGGCCATTAACTTCACTTTCCGCCCACATTCATTCGCTCAGGAGGGAGAGAGAGAGAGAGAGAGAGGGAAGAAAGTCTAAAGTCACCGAATATTTGGTTAATTGGCAAGTTTGTGAACAAAGTAAGGAACTTCCGAGACATCTGCTGTTGTCAGCGCCGGAAATGACTGTAACCAGAGCCGCTCTGGATTAATTATTAAAGGCTCCTCTGTTTTTTTTCTGACAGAACGTTTTAAATCTTGGATGATGTACATCTGTTTGGAGCGATAAAACAAGCAGAGAGCTTAGAGGGCCTCAATAAAGGATGATGAGGGGAATATGGAGGAGAGCAGGAGAGGCCTACAGGGGCTAATCTCCATCTCTCTCTCACTCTCACTCTCCTCTTCCTATATATCTCTCTCCTCCATCTTCCAATGCCCATTTTCTCTTTCACATGATCTTCTTTTCCCCCCTCTCCCTCGCTCCCTCCCTCCCTCTCTCTCTCCACTCCTTTTTCTCACTTTGTAACTTTTCCAAGGGAGGAAAATGGAATTAGATTGTTTTTGTTGTAGTTTGTGTTTGTTTTACTAGTTTTGCTCCATTAGCAACATTAATGAGTGAAATGTTTCTCTCTCTCTCTCTCTCTCTCTCTTCATCTCTCTCTCTCTCTCTCTCTCTCTTCATCTCTCTCTCTTTCTCTCTCTCTCTCTCTGTCTCTCTCTCTTTCTCTCTCTCTTCCTCTCTCTCTTCCTCTCTCTCTTTCTCTCTCTCTCTTTCTTTTCCTCTCTCTTTCTTTTCCTCTTTCTCTCTCTCTGTTCCTCGCTCTCTCTTTTCCTCTCTCTTCCTCTCTCTCTCTCTTCATCTCTCTCTCTCTCTCTCTCTTCATCTCTCTCTCTCTCTCTCTCTTTCTCTGTCTCTCTCTCTTCATCTCTCTCTCTCTCTCTCTCTGTCTCTCTCTTCATCTCTCTCTCTTTCTCTCTCTCTCTCTCTGTCTCTCTCTCTTTCTCTCTCTCTCTTCCTCTCTCTCTTCCTCTCTCTCTTTCTCTCTCTCTCTTTCTTTTCCTCTCTCTTTCTTTTCCTCTTTCTCTCTCTCTGTTCCTCGCTCTCTCTTTTCCTCTCTCTTCCTCTCTCTCTCTCTTCATCTCGTCTCTCTTCCTCGCTCTCTCTTTTCCTCTCTCTTCCTCTCTCTCTCTCTTCATCTCGTCTCTCTTCCTCTGTTTCTTTTTCCTCCTCTCTCTCTTCCTCTCTCTCTCTTTTCCTCTTGTCTCTCTTTCTCTCTCTTCCTTTCTCTCTCTCTTTTCCTCTTGTCTCTCTTTCTCTCTATTCCTCTCGTCTCTCTTCCTCTGTTTCTTATTTTTCCTCTCTCTCTTCCTCTCTCTCTCTTCCTCTCTCTTCATCTCTCTCTCTTCCTTTCTCTTTCACTCTCTTCCTTTCTCTCTCTCTTCCTCTCTCTGTCTTCCTCTCTCTCTCTCTCTCTCTCTCTCTCTTTCTTTCCCTTCCTCTCTCTCTCCCTCTCTCTCTCTGTCAGAGGAGGCAGTGAACGAGGTGAAGAGGCAGGCTATGTCGGAGCTGCAGAAGGCCGTGAGCGAGGCAGAGAGGAAAGCTCACGAGATGATTTCGGCCGAACGCTCGAAGATGGAGAGAGCTCTGGCCGAGGCGAAGAGACAGGCTTCAGAGGACGCACTGTCCGTCATTAACCAGCAGGAGGACTCCAGTGAGGTGAGAGTTTATACCCTTTCTGGACACGGATAAAGATAAAGCTTATATATATATATATATATATATATATATATATATATATATATATATATATATATATATATATATGACCCAAAGGTATTATAAGTGGAACTATAGATAGTAATAATGTACACCATAAACCAAATTAGTTAAATTCAGTGGTCTGTATCTCCGGTTCCCAGAAGGTTAGCAATGAGAAGAGGGCACGTCATGCTCTACTGACCTGTGGAGTTTGGCTTCATCCCAGATTTAAAGTCTCTTGTTGCTAAGCTTTTTCTTCTCCTGATATTAGATTCATGGCGTCACCAGCGGTTAGTTAGTCAACGTCGACCCGACTTTGATCACAAAACTGTTCTGAAAAAACACACAAAACACAAAACAAACACACACTTGTACACAATCATACACTGACAAATCAGCCCGCACTTCCTGTCTGTATCTCACTGCTTATCCGAGTGGCGTCCACTTCACACCACACGACTGGTCACACTCTCCACTGCCCTCGAAATAACTCACACACTGTCACACGCTTCCCCACTTCACATAACACACACACTCACAGCACCTCCCGCGCCTCCCTCCATCGCTCGCTCTCTCCTCATTTATCTCTTTCACCCTCAACCCCACCATGAGAGGCACAGCCACCCCCGCAGACCAATGCTGCCGGGCGCTATCTGCTCAGATCCACTTCAGAACCCACAGTCTGAGATCAGGGAAAGTTATTTCATCACCTTACACTATAGCAATAAGAGTTAACCTACCTGTGTACAGGTAAACTGTAACACTACCTTCACCTACCTGTGTACAGGTAAACTGTAACACTACCTTCACCTACCTGTGTACAGGTAAACTGTAACACCACCTTCACCTACCTGTGTACAGGTAAACTGTAACACTACCTTCACCTACTTGTGTACAGGTAAACTATAGCACTACCTTCACCTACCTGTGTACAGGTAAACTGTAACACTACCTTCACCTAACTGTGTACAGATAAACTGTAACACTACCTTCACCTAACTTTACAGGTAAACTGTAACACTACCTTCACCTACCTGTGTACAGGTAAACTGTAACACTACCTTCACCTACCTGTGTACAGGTAAACTGTAACACTACCTTCACCTACCTGTGTACAGATAAACTGTAACACTACCTTCACCTACCTGTGTACAGATAAACTGTAACACTACCTTCACCTACCTGTGTACAGGTAAACTGTAACACTACCTTCACCTACCTGTGTACAGGTAAACTGTAACACTACCTTCACCTAACTATGTACAGGTAAACTGTAACACTACCTTCACCTACCTGTGTACAGGTAAACTGTAACACTACCTTCACCTACTTGTGTACAGGTAAACTATAGCACTACCTTCACCTACCTGTGTACAGGTAAACTGCAACACTACCTTCACCTACCTGTGTACAGGTAAACTGTAACACTACCTTCACCTACCTGTGTACAGGTAAACTGTAACACTACCTTCACCTACCTGTGTACAGATAAACTGTAACACTACCTTCACCTAACTATGTACAGGTAAACTGTAACACTACCTTCACCTACCTGTGTACAGCTAAACTGTAACACTACCTTCACCTACCTGTGTACAGGTAAACTGTAACACTACCTTCACCTACCTGTGTACAGGTAAACTGTAACACTACCTTCACCTACCTGTGTACAGATAAACTGTAACACTACTTTCACCTACCTGTGTACAGGTAAACTGTAACACTACTTTCACCTACTTGTGTACAGGTAAACTATAGCACTACCTTCACCTACCTGTGTACAGGTAAACTGTTTCTCCTGTAGACTGTATATCACACAGTCACTGCATTACCAAACTTATGGAACTCAATAACAGCGAGGCTTATATTTCTTAAGTCTATTATGGTATGGAGAACATTTCTCTGATGGTGAGCTTCTCTGCAGTGACACTGACGTGGTGGTGGGGGTGTGTTAGTAGTGTGTGTTGTGCTGGTGTGAGTAGATCAGACACAGCAGTGCTGCTGCTTGAGTGTTTAAACACCTCAGTGTCACTGCTTAGCAAATAGCATAGCCACCTCATGGCTCGCTCTGGTCAGGTTCTCCTATGTGCCCACGTGCCCTGAAGAGCAGTTGCTGCTGTGAGACCAGGTCTCTCTGTCCTCTCGTCCCCCGGTATAAACTATAATGTCCAATCAGAAAAATAATGTCTCTTAAGTTTAGATAACTTCGATTGCTAACACAGCGGTGAGACGTACTATACATGTATATGTACTGCTGCCCCCATCAGGTGAAAGGAAAAATTGCCGGGCAAATAATAATATATTCTATAATACTATGCTTCGAGCTAGAGTAATACTCTAATACCTTTTGATTTAGGGCAGGGGTGCCCAAAGTCCAGCCTGCGGGCAAAATCCAGCCCGAAGACAAGTTTTTATTGGCCCGCGGGCCAGACTTTGGACACTTCTGCCCTGAATCAAAAGGTATTATCGTTAAATACTGAAGAATCGAGTGCCAGACGACATTTGGGATATAAATAAAGGCAGCATGGAGCTTCTCTTACACATTGATAGGACACCAACACGGATTTGCACGCTCACCAGCTGCTCTGAGAGCAGTTAACTCTCTTCTCACACTAGTTTTGTCGTTTTGTTGTGTTTAAAAGCTATTTTAATTGCCCCGGCTGTACAGGATTGTTGCAGTTGTGTTAGTCTTTTCATGGGATAGCCACAGCAAGGACTTCATACTTTCACTCCTCATTGCTCACTAGCAGCTCAACACTGAGTCACAATAAACCACACCTGGACAACAACTGAGTTGCTGGAAAAACATATTTAATTGTTATTTAAGCTATTAATATCTGGACAATACCTTTACCAGCATTAGATTTAATGGTGTTAATGAAGTGTTAAGGTATGCCGTGTCCACTGCTAACACCCTCCTCTCCCGTGTATCGCAGAGCTGCTGGAACTGCGGCCGCAAAGCCAGCGAGACCTGCAGCGGCTGCAACACGGCGCGCTACTGCGGCTCCTTCTGCCAGCACAAGGACTGGGAGAAGCACCACCACGTGTGCGGCCAGGGCCTGCAGGGTCTGCCCGGCAGCAGCGGCGGTAGCGGCGTCCCTCTGGGGGCGGGCACGCCCTCCTCGTCCTCCACGTCCACTTCGTCCTCTTCCTCCTCGTCCGCCAGCGTCCCGCCCACACACTCCGAAAGCAACCCTCCCGGACCCCTGAGCCTGGCCGGGGCGGCCAACAGCCCGAAGGACGCCGGCTCCGGCTCCAGCAGTGCCTCGCGCTCCACGACCCCCGCCACGCCGGCCCTGCTGGACTCCTCGTCACGCTGATCCTTTACCTCTGACCACCACCCCAAACCCCCCCAGCCCAGCCACCCACACACATACCTGCTGCTGCTGCTGCTGCTGCTGCTTCTTCTTCTGCACCCTCTCAGCTCCCAACAAAACACGAGCCGCTTCACCCTGTTCAGCTCACCATTTCAGCTCCCTGGCTACCTGAAGCGACGACCTCGGGAACGAAAAAGACTGTGAAAGAGGGGAAAACAGCTCTCGGCCCCCCCAGCCGTCTGCAAACACACACACACAGCATTGGATAGGGTTTATTTTACCGAAGGCCGCAGTGAAAACGTTATCTTATTAAGAATAAAGGCAAAGATCAGTCTATAAGCTCGGCTACGCTACAGAGCCGCCTCCGTAATTCAAGCCCGGCGTGCACGGAGGCAGCCCGCGCCCAGGACTCTTCCTCAAAGAGAGCGACGGACGGGACGTTATCGGACGAATGGGAGCTTAAGTCCGAACCACACCCGCATCAGTACCCCACCCCCCCCTCCCCTCAGACCACACCCGGATAGTGCTCCGTTCCGTTTTCGCACACGACGAAAGATTTCTTTCACCGGTTTGTTTTTGGCTTTAACAACAAACAAAGAAAAGTCCAAAAAAACACAAAAAAATCCAAAAGAAAATAATAACAATGCTAATAATAATAATAATAATAATAATAATATTAATAATAATAATAAATAGAAACGCTTAAAGACCTGATAAACTACCTTGCTAGCGAGCCAAGAAAAAACCTACACCGGACTCACCTCTCTGTTCTGAACGCGAACCCAAATGAATTTTACGAAGAAAAAACAAAAAAAAACAAACAAACAAACAAACACGATCCAAACCTTTTTAATACACTGCCAAAGTTACTAAGAGTTCAAGGAGAAGCACTCGTCTCGTAACCAAACGCAAACGACTTCACCTCCTCAAACCCTGAGTCTGGTTTCTGTGGAGAGCGAAAGGAGCGGATGACCCCACCCCTAACCCCCTCCCGACACCACCACCACCACCACCACCCCCCAAATCCACCCCTACCGGCCCGCTCACGGAGAGAAGGAAAGGAGGCAAGGACTGGACGGTCGTACTGAGAAACAGACACGCGCTCTTGGCCTCGAGAGAGAAAGACATGACATTGGGAACTGCCAAAAAAAAAAAGAAAAAAAAACAACAACAATGAACTCCGTCCGTGCAAGGATTGTACACTAAGGATGAGCTTTTTTTCCTCCTTCTGCTTTGTTTTCCGCTTTGGTTTTTCTAAGAAAACTTCAAAAAAGCCCCCCCTCCAAACAAAAAAAAAACCCCAGACTCTCCGAACGCTGAGACCCCTTTTTTGCATCGTATCTTTTCACTCTCCCTCTTTTTCCAAAGCATGACGAACAGACTGACGCGCCTCCTGACGCGACCTAGACTTTTCTAAGGTTCTCTTCTCTCTTTCTCTGTCTCTCTCTCTCTATCTCACCTACTACCTTCTACCTCCCCCCTCCCACCTCCTCCTCCTTCTCCTTTGTCTCTTTTTCCTCTCCTGCTCGGAAGCCCCGCCCCTCTTTGACAGAAAAGAGCAGATAATGTAAGAAGGGATCAAAACTGTAGATATTTCTTTGTTTTTTCTCTTTTCGTTTCTCTATGTCTCCGTCTACTCACGTCTGTCTGTGCTGCCCCTTGTGTGTACTCCGGGGAGAAAGAAAAGTTAGTTTTTTCTTGTTTTATTCTTCCTTTGTCTTCTTCTTCTTCCTCCTCTTTCTTCAGTTTGGCTTGAACGACGAAGCGGGACATATAAAAAAAAAAGCAAAAAAAAAAAAAAAGAAAAGAGAGACTCCGGGAGAAAAAAAGAGGGGAGAAAGGTCGTGCTGTACCTTATTGTTCGATCTGTTGTATCAATACTGATGACGGAGGAGAGAAACCCTCATGGTAGAGTATTTTATATGGCTCGCATTGTGAGACAGCGAGAGGACGGACGGAGGTGCAATATGAGAGAAGAGAATTCAGCTACTGAATGGAACCTCAGAAACCACCCTTAGGGTAACCTTATATTATAAATACATATAAATATATTTAAAAATAACAACAGTAACTTAATGTGAATGTATATAGTATTTAAAAAGAAAAAAAAAAGAGGTCCAAAAAATGTGTTTGCCAAATAACAGAAACCTTTAAACTATAATGTCTAGAATTTCATTTCTCTCCACTCTTTTCCTTCCGAAATCAAAGCAATTGTAATTACTCCTTCTGCATTTTCAACCCCGGCCCCGCCCAACTCTCCCCTCCCTTTGTATTTTACTCTGTATAGTATGTAATCTAGACGTAGGTAAAAGGGGCGGGGGCTATGGAAGTGATTTCCTCATCACTGCTCGTATAGATTACTGCTAGACGGCTCGGCGGATTGATGTGCTGGAATTCCCCCCCCACGCTCGCTCCTATAGGACGAGAGCAGTGATGCTCCATGGATGCAGCCTGCTTGTTAACCACAGTAGCAATGCCCGTCCTCCAGACGAGAGGACAGACCGCTGATCTCAGATCTGATACCCGTCTTATTCATGTTGTGGTCATTTTGCTTACCTGCTCAGCAGGAGGAGCGAAAACGTGACGGATCTCCATTACGACCCACTGCTGGGGTGGAATCGGTTTTGGGGCAATGTAATCACAGTTATTATCACTGTTATATAATCCCGTCTGCAGCACTGGCGGCTTTTCTCTGCTAGAAAATGAATCAGATAACGTTAATGAACCAGGTTACATTAATACTTTCATTCAAATACTCCATTGTATCCAGTGGAAAAGTGTGTTTGGGGTTTGGAGAAGAAAAAGATTTACTTATATGCTTTGAGGTCTAACTCTGGCCAGTGCATTTAGCCCAACTCTGAACACCATTTTTATTTATTTATTTATTCTGCAGGCCTGAATAATGGTCATACTCTATGTTTACCTGGTCATTTTCTGACCTCTATTTACCCCTTACTGACTGATATATGGAAATGATCTCGATTCTGATTGGCTGTGAATGGTTCAAAAACACACACACACACACACACACACACACACATATATATATATATATATATATATATATATATATATATATATATATATATATATATATATATATATATATATATATATGTGGGTATATGGACATATAGGCCCTTTGAATTTTTTTAAATAGCTTAATTTGGCTTTGTTGTCCTAAGAACCAGGCTAATGGCAATGCTAAAGGCCAGCCAGGTAGATGGCTATGGTCAAGCCACGTCCATCTGGTATTACAGACCTTCTATGGCAAAAATGACTTTATCTGACCTCCACAAATAAAACTAATCCCTTAAGAAATGAAATAATTTAAATAAAATAGGTTTGCTAAGATACTTTCTCATTGCCCCTGACTAACTGACTACCCTCTTTCCACCTCTAAGCAAAATGACCACCATGTGAGGTCAATGGGACCCCCCTTTTTTGACGCTAGTCCTGCTGTCTGAGCTCTCGCTGGAAACTATGTGAAACATTGCCATTGTATGGGCCAGTGGTCACAAACTAAACCAAACCTTGAACCTGCCCGTGGTCCAAGAGCCGTACACCAGGATCAAGCTAAGTCAAGCTAGCACTTAGATTTCTCTGGCTAGACTGCAGTACATGGCTACCTAGCTGGCCAGTCAGAGTGCTCGGTTTCAAACCCCCAGCTTTGAATTTAAATAGCTTGACCAAACAGTCTCCCATGGCTAACAATGAATGGAAGCTGCTGGTAGCTACCGAAGCACGATGTCCTCTGCACAACGCTAACTGCTGCCCATTCGCTTACATTCACTGTTAGCAACATTAGCATTATAACTTCTAGCATTATATGACTGAACTCATACGTTTAACGTGCAGATGCAGTAGCTAGCTTTCCCCTCGGGGGGCGGCGGAGTCTCCCCCATGGCACAACCAAGTCCAGAAACCCATGGCGTTGTGGAGGCCTACACTAAAGGGCCTGGTTTAAATACTCATGCTAGCTGAGTGCTAGCTTTAGGGCCATATTGTTTTGAAGGGTGTCCAGATTAGGACAAAGTCCTGGAGAGTGAACTGTGTTTCCTTTCATCACTTTTGATCATCTGAACAAAAAAAAAAAATAACCAAAAGCACTCCAGCTTTACAGTGAAGGGTTCCTGCCTGCCAACGACCCACTGAACACGTTGTGCCCTCGAAACGTCCCGTCCACATGCCGTACCTCCGATATGGACCAAAAACTTGAAGGTTTTATTGTTTATTGTGTTGTTGTCATATTTTAGCGCTTTTGATGTTTTGATTGACAGCTCGTTTAATTTATCGCAGTGCATATTTGAATGATCTATTTTCTTATTTCATAATCGAAATTAATATATACAAGTTGTTTTTAGCTACATGGTACTCTTGCACCTCCCTAAAGTGAGTGGAAGAGCAGATAATCTGAACTACAAGTAGTGTTGGGAATTCTCTCCAAGCTAAGGGTCATTTTTTTTACTTCTTTTAATTTTTATTTCAATTTTTCTCCTCTCTCCTCACCCTTCCGCCTCTCTCCTCATTAGCTACCTCCTGTCCAAGAGTGCGAGAGAGCCACACACTGCTCAGAGAACGTTAGTGCCGCTAGCAGACATGCAAACCCATCACCACCATCGTTCGCCACCACTTTTATCGATTAGCGTTCACGCTCGCGTCGTTTTTTATATATAGTGATTTTTTTTAATATTCTTAAAAACAGAAGTGCTTAAATGGATCCTTTGGAGCAATAATGTCACGCAGTGGAGCTTTTAGTATGAAGACCCTCCACATTATGTAAAGCTTTTATACAAAAGTAGTTTTTTTTCATTAATCTGCATCCAAGAACCATTTAGGAACCCTTATTTTTAAGAGCCGAAAAGACACAAGTGTCATAGTTTCACATCACTTCAGTTCAGCTACACATTTCACGCCATATTTAATACAACCGTTGTGATGTCTTGTTTAAAGAGACACTCCGGCCAAGAGAAAAAACATTGCTACATTGCTGCGTCTATTGTAAACATCCCTACTCGCCTCCTACAATAGTGCAGAGAGTGAGATTTCCCAGTTTAAAGACTGGGAAAAACTCCTTTTGATGATGTATCTTGAAGGTGGGAGGAGCAAAACACCCAGCCAGCACAATCCACAGTCTAAACTTACAGTATGTCTCATGTTACATTATGGAGGGTAAAACAATTAGTCCTCCAGGGGGCGATAGAAGATAAATCAGAGTGTGATAATATATTTTATCATCATGTCAGCTTCAAAAAGGATCAAAGGGGCACAAGGATCGAATGAAACAGTATTAAATCATTTAAAATTAAAGAAAAATAATTAATTTAAAACAAAATTAAATGAAATTTACTATGAAAGTTAAGCATTTATATATATAATATATATATATATATATATATATATATATATATATATATATATATATATATATATATATATATATATGTGTGTGTGTGTGTGTGTGTGTGCATGCTACTTTCACTAGACTGAAAAACCACACTCTCTATAGCGCCCCCTTGCTGCAACACTAAGAAATGTCTTATGAAATTACCTATATATATATATACCATATGTGCATGCTACCTTCACTAGAGACTCAAAAACCACACTCTATAGCGCCCCCTTACTTGCTAGGCCGAAGTGCCCCTTTAACACAGGCACGGACAAATCTAGTTACACGGTCAGAGACATAAGGCGTAAGATGTTTAAGGAACCCAAAAATTGAGACATTTTATTTGACACACGTTTTTTTATTTTTTTATTTGAACATTCAGTGTAGCTCAGCATCTCCCATGGCTATCCAAAACAACTTAAAGCACAGACCAAAGCATCTCTGCGCGCAGCGTTAGCATTCTGGACTCGGTGTGAACTGTGAACCAAAGTGTAGGGCATAAACCGCACGCTCCAAGCACAAGGCAGCACCAAACACGCAGAGCTTCTAAGAGAAGAGAGTCGCTCGTTTCTGCGAATCCAAAGCATCAGATAACTCCACGAAGCTAGCCTTGCTCAAGGATGTAACAGATATGATATGTGAGAGCGAATGAGTTACGCGAAGAGAACAAGAGGCGGGGATGAATGTGCGGCTCGAATGTGTGCTTGAGAGAGATAGAGGCTTTCTGTTCGTGATCTTTGCTGTAATGAACTACTTGAATCTCCAGAGCTTTAATAAAAAAC
Source organism: Megaleporinus macrocephalus (assembly GCA_021613375.1). NCBI lineage: Eukaryota > Metazoa > Chordata > Actinopteri > Characiformes > Anostomidae > Megaleporinus > Megaleporinus macrocephalus. The sequence goes on along the minus strand of CM038728.1, from coordinate 30,082,387 downwards.
ACCCGCAAGCTAAATTAAGGCAGAGAATAAAAGAAAACGCATGCACTTCACTCGCTCCCTTCTTTTTTCTGACTCCGCGCTTTGCATGTCTGCTTAGCTCGTCACATTTAGCTCGTATGCAGGCCAACCGTGTCTGATCTCAGTTGTGGCTCATTGTGTCTCCAACCAAAGTTGAACCAAATAAAAGGGAAAAGAAAATGCTAAATGCATCTGTATATATATCTCCGCCGTCTTGGACACAGTGTGTGTGTGGGGGGGTGTGTGTGTGTGTGCTGGTTCTCTGAGCAGATTTGTGGTGGTCTTGGTGGGGAGGGGGTCTGGGGAGACATTTGGGACACTGTTAGCTTGGTACCCTGCTGAACAAAAACAAAAAACAAAAACCAGAACATACCAGCATAGATTAGCTTAGTGCTGATCTGGTGCTGGTTCAGCTCGTCTAGTTCATCTAGAACACCGGCAACCAAAACACAACATATGCTGGTTTATTGTTGATCTGGTGCTGGTTTAGATCATCTAGCCCACCTAGAACACCAGCAACCAAAACTCAACATATGCTGGTTTAGTGGTGATCTGGTGGTGGTTTAGATCATCTAGCCCACCTAGAACACCAGCAACCAAAAACAACATATGCTGGTTTAGTGTTGATCTGGCGATGGTTTAGCTCATCTAGCCCACCTAGAACACCAGCAACCAAAACTCAACATATGCTGGTTTAGTGGTGATCTGGTGGTGGTTTAGATCATCTAGCCCACCTAGAACACCAGCAACCAAAAACAACATATGCTGGTTTACTGGTGATCTGGCGATGGTTCAGCTTATCTAGCCCATCTAGAACACCAGCAACCAAAACACATTAATGCTGGTTTAGTGGTGATCTGGCGATGGTCTTTACTTTCAATGTAAGTCAATGGAACCAGAATTTATTCCCAGCTATTTTGGAGCATTTTATTGGTCCAATCATTATGAAACCTCTACACAATATAAACCTCAGCTGTTGCATTCAAGTGATGTAGAAAAAGAAAAACCTTGACAAACATTGAGATCCATGTTTTTTCTTTAAACAGTGACGATTTAGGGCTGATCTGGTGCTAGTACAGCTCATACCAGTAACTAAAGCACAACATATGCTGGTTTAGTGCTGGTCTGGTGCTGGTTTGTCTTGTCTAGCATACCAGCTACCAGAAAGCAACATGTGCTGGTTTTGCTGGTGCTGGTCTATGCTAGCATTTGTTTTTAGCAGGGTATGTAGCTGCGGTGAAGTTGTTGGGACCCTTGGAGAGAACATTCGTCATATCCTCTCAGTACAGAAGCTAAACTATACTAAAGCAGCTCTGGCCCGCGGCGGCCTCGCTAACGATGGTACACTTAGTGAAGAGAGAAAGCTAATGCTAGTGGGAGCTACTTAGCATGATGTCATTTGGTTAATGCTACGTCCCAGCTGTGCTATTAGCGTTGACTTGTTCTTTTTTTTTTTTTGTTTGGGGTGATATATTTATACTGAGGTAATTACGACCTTTTTCATGACTTTAAGTACATTTACTATGGCATCCATGAGGGGTATAGCTGTGATGTTTTGCTAGCCGAGATGCATGCAGGCCTAAAGCCTTTCTATCTCCATTTAGGGACCCTTTATCAGTGGACATGGCTCATCCTATTGTACTGTACACCACACACTAATAAGACGCTATCCTTAGCAAAGGTGGAGTGGACGCTCGATCTCCCAAATGCTAGACTTCTTTTTTTTTTTTTTTTTGTAAAGATAATGAAGGCTTGGTTTGACATGTTTAGGGAAACATTATTTACTGTATTGTGCAATACATTGTTACAGAAAAGACATTGTTTCTGTAGGAAAAGGTTGGTGTGGTGAAGAAAAATGTTTTCTTTTTTCCTCTTTAAAGGTCCTGTTATCAGTCTCTAGATGAAGTGAACTGTGCCAGGAGAAATTTTGGTTTTTAATTATTCTTTTTTCGTTTCCTTGCATGCTCTCCTCCCTCTTTTGCTGCCCCCCCCCCCAACCCTCCCCTCCCTTACTGTGCGCTTCGTTGGATATGTGACGCTGTAAACATTCTAAATCAGGTTATTGTCTGTGTTGAGATACGTATCTGTGTAATTAAAAAAAAAGTCAGTGAAATATAAAACAGCCCTCGTGTCGTGTCATTTCTTGGGCAGCTTCTTTGTCGGGCAGTCAAGCATGACGTCGCCGACGGGGGGAGCTTGGTCATCTGCGGACGTGTGTTGAATATAATTATAATGGGGTCCTTCTATGTGACTGAACATTGTTTAAACACAGCTTTAACTGTTTCATCTGACAACTTAAGGTTTCAAAGCAGTATTTTTCAAAATCTTTAAATAATATAGATTTTGAGATGTAAACCGTGTCATTCTGAGTGGCTTGATTTGAATTTTACAGACTTTACACTAATATAGACATTTACTATATAAAATGAAAGTGAACCTCTGAGCTTTATATACAATGACTGTCATTAAACAGTCATATTCTCAGATATCAGGCACCTTATATCTAACCAATTCATGTTTGTATGATATTAAATTTGAGTGTTTATATACACGGACAATGTTGGAGATGAAAAAGTAATGAAGGGATAAAGGAACAGTGTTGGTGGTGATAAAGGAATAAAGGAACAGTGTTGGTGATGATGAAATAAATGGATGAAGGAACAGTGTTGGTGGTGATAAAGGAATGAAGGGGTGAAGGAACAGTGTTGATGGTGATAAAAGAATGGAGGGATAAAGCAACAGTGTTGGTGATGATAAAGGAATGAAGGGGTGAAGGAACAATGTTAGTGATGATAAAGAAATGAAGGGATGAAGGAATTAAGTAACAATATTGATGATAAAGGAATGAAGGGGTGAAGGAACAATGTTGATGGTGATAAAAAAAATGGAGGGATGAAGGAATAATATTGGTGATGATAAAGGAATGAAGGGATGAAGGAACAGTGTTGGTGATGATAAAACAATGAAGGGATGAAGAAACAGTGTTGGTGATGATAAAGGGATGAAGGAACAGTGTTGGTGATGATAAAGGAATGAAGGAACAGTGTTGGTGATGATAAAGGAATGAAGGGATGAAGGAACAGTGTTGGTGATGATAAAGAAATAAATGGATGAAGGAACAGTGTTAGTGATGATAAAGGAATGAAGGAATGAAGTAACAATATTGGTGATAAAGGGATGAAGGAACAGTGTTAGTGATGATAAAGGAATGAAGGGATGAAGGAACAGTGTTGGTGATGATAAAGGAATGAAGGGATGAAGGAACAGTGTTGGTGATGATAAAGGAATGAAGGGGTGAAGGAACAATGTTAGTGATGATAAAGAAATTAAGGGATGAAGGAACAGTGTTGGTGATAATAAAGAAATAAATGGATGAAGGAACAGTGTTGGTGATGATAAAAGAATGAAGGGATGAAGGAACAGTGTTGGTGATGATAAAGGAATGAAGCGATGAAGGAACAGTGTTGGTGATGATAAAGGAATGAAGGGATGAAGGAACAGTGTTGGTGATAAAGGAATGAAGGGATGAAGGAACGATGTTGGTGGTGATAAAGGAATAAAAAGATGAAGGAACAGTGTTGGTGATGATAAAGGAATGAAGGGATGAAGGAACAGTGTTGGTGATAAAGGAATGAGGGGTGAAGGAACAGTGTTGGTGATGATAAAGGAATGAAGGGATGAAGGAACAGTGTTGGTGATGATAAAGGAATGAAGGGGTGAAGGAACAATGTTGGTGATGATAAAGGAATGAAGGGATGAAGGAACAGTGTTGGTGATGATAAAGGAATGAAGGGATGAAGGAACAGTGTTGGTGATGATAAAGGAATGAAGGGATGAAGGAACAGTGTTGGTGATGATAAAGTAATGAAGGGATGAAGGAACAGTGTTGGTGATGATAAAGGAATGAAGGGGTGAAGGAACAATGTTGGTGATAATAAAGAAATAAATGGATGAAGGAACAGTGTTGGTGATGATAAAAGAATGGAGGGATAAAGGAACAGTGTTGGTGATGATAAAGGAATGAAGGGATGAAGGAACAGTGTTGGTGATGATAAAGGAATGATGGGATGAAGGAACAGTGTTGGTGATGATAAAGGAATGAAGGGGTGAAGGAACAATGTTAGTGATGATAAAGAAATGAAGGGATGAAGGAACAGTGTTGGTGATAATAAAGAAATAAATGGATGAAGGAACAGTGTTGGTGATGATAAAAGAATGAAGGGATGAAGGAACAGTGTTGGTGATGATAAAGGAATGAAGCGATGAAGGAACAGTGTTGGTGATGATAAAGGAATGAAGAGATGAAGGAACAGTGTTGGTGATGATAAAAGAATGGAGGGATAAAGGAACAGTGTTGGTGATGATAAAGGAATGAAGGGATGAAGGAACAGTGTTGGTGATGATAAAGGAATGAAGGGATGAAAAAAATGTTGGTGATGATAAAGGAATGAAGGGATGAAGGAACAGTGTTGGTGATGATAAAGGAATGAAGGGATGAAGGAACAGTGTTGGTGATGATAAAGGAATGAGGGGTGAAGGAACAGTGTTGGTGATGATAAAGGAATGAGGGGTGAAGGAACAGTGTTGGTGATAAAGGAATGAAGGGATGAAGGAACAGTGTTGGTGATGATAAAAGAATGAGGGATGAAGGAACAGTGTTGGTGATGATAAAGGAATGAGGGATGAAGGAACAGTGTTGGTGATGATAAAGGAATGAGGGGTGAAGGAACAGTGTTGGTGATGATAAAGGAATGAGGGGTGAAGGAACAGTGTTGGTGATAAAGGAATGAAGGGATGAAGGAACAGTGTTGGTGATGATAAAAGAATGAGGGGTGAAGGAACAGTGTTGGTGATGATAAAGGAATGAGGGATGAAGGAACAGTGTTGGTGATGATAAAGGAATGAGGGGTGAAGGAACAGTGTTGGTGATAAAGGAATGAAGGGATGAAGGAACAGTGTTGGTGATGATAAAAGAATGAAGGGATGAAGGAACAGTGTTGGTGATGATAAAGGAATGAGGGGTGAAGGAACAGTGTTGGTGATGATAAAGGAATGAAGGGATGAAGGAACAGTGTTGAAGATGATAAAGGAATGAAGGGATGAAGGAACAGTGTTGGTGATGATAAAGGAATGAAAGGATGAAGGAACAGTGTTGGTGATGATAAAGGAATGAAGGGATGAAGGAACAGTGTTGGTGATGATAAAGGAATAAAGGGATGAAGGAACAGTGTTGGTGATGATAAAGGAATGAGGGATGAAGGAACAGTGTTGGTGATGATAAAGGAATGAGGGGTGAAGGAACAGTGTTGGTGATGATAAAGGAATGAAGGGATGAAGGAACAGTGTTGAAGATGATAAAGGAATGAGGGCTGAAGGAACAGTGTTGGTGATGATAAAGGAATGAAGGGATGAAGGAACAGTGTTGGTGATGATAAAGGAATGAAGGGATGAAGGAACAGTGTTGGTGATGATAAAGGAATGAGGGGTGAAGGAACAGTGTTGGTGATGATAAAGGAATGAAGGGATGAAGGAACAGTGTTGGTGATGATAAAGGAATGAGGGATGAAGGAACAGTGTTGGTGATGATAAAGGAATGAGGGGTGAAGGAACAGTGTTGGTGATGATAAAGGAATGAAGGGATGAAGGAACAGTGTTGGTGATGATAAAGGAATGAAGGGATGAAGGAACAGTGTTGGTGATGATAAAGGAATGAGGGGTGAAGGAACAGTGTTGGTGATGATAAAGGAATGAAGGGATGAAGGAACAGTGTTGGTGATGATAAAGGAATGAAGGGATGAAGGAACAGTGTTGGTGATGATAAAGGAATGAGGGATGAAGGAACAGTGTTGGTGATGATAAAGGAATGAGGGGTGAAGGAACAGTGTTGGTGATGATAAAGGAATGAAGGGATGAAGGAACAGTGTTGGTGGTGATAAAGGAATGAAGGGATGAAGGAACAGTGTTGAAGATGATAAAGGAATGAAAGGATGAAGGAACAGTGTTGGTGGTGATAAAGGAATGAAGGGATGAAGGAACAGTGTTGAAGATGATAAACAAATTAAGTTTCATCTTGTTATCTTTGGTGATGCTGGTTAGTTTCCCTGAGTCTAAAACTGCTTAAAGTGGGCGGGGCCAGAGAGACATCAGCCTTGTGATTGGTCAGGGAACTGATTACAGAAGACTTACCCAAGATCAGGACAGTCAAGTTTACATGGAGAGGAGAGAAATATGGTTAAATACAGTGGAAATGTATTACACCGATGTTCATAAGACATACTTTATAAATGTTAATTGGGCCAAAATGAAACGAATCAACAATTAGAAAGAAAGATTCAGATCCTCTCTGTCTTTACACTCCTCAGATGTCTGGTTCCATTCACCACCACTAAAAAGAATTCTGACCTTTCACAGCAAACCATCACAAATGGTTTTGTTTACATCTCAACCATATTATTACGTAGAACTTCTGAAAATATCCTCAAAGTTCCCCTTTAATCATGCTGGTCGTTTTTTTGGACGTCTGGTTCCATTCACCCCCACGGTTAACACACGGAATGATTTTGTATACAACCTAAACATTTTATTATGCTGAAATTGTGACGATTTCGTTCAGACTGGCTACCTTCAATATTCGAAAACCTAAAAAAGTCCGAAAATTAATGCTTTTTAACGGACTTATGGTGGATCACATGACCTGCAGCAGATGGCTAATTAAAGCCGCCCGGTTGCTTCATGGCTACCTGAGAGCTAGGCTAACTGTTTACGCTAAGACGTGAAGAAAGACACCTTTTTTCTCAGCCTCTTCTCAGAAATATCGCCCTTAGTCTCTTACTTTTGGGCCAGTTACGTTTTCTACGACCGAACTGACGAGATAAATCGTGTTAGTGAGGGCACATAACGTTAGTCCTGTGCTAGCCCGCTAACCTGAGAAGAAGAAGCTAGCTACGTTAGCTAAAGGTGGCATGAGCGAAGGAGTGAGTGTCTCTGTTTACTGACATGGCGGAGCAGATTTACGACATTAAAGGAGCTCTGGACTCTGGAAATCAGTTCACAGAGGATCCAGTAAGTTCCTTCATGAGATTACAGTCGAGGCTGAAGTTGGTTTCACACTCGCAAGGTTGTTTTTTCTATTTTATTTTTCCGTTCCACCTTAAATGGTGGAGCAGTCAATGTAACTGCGGCACCATTTAAGGTGGAACGGAAAAATAAAAAACAACTTGGCGAATTTACTGTGTCTGAGGTTTGTAAAGGTGGGGATGTGTTTCTTTGTGGATTAAAAACATCGTTCTGTGAGGCCTACATGTGCTGGTTAGATACAAGGCCGCCTCACAGGTCAGACTTTAAAAGGTGCATGCATGCATGGCAGGGCAATTCCACCAGTTTTTAAAATTGTTGCAAAATGAAATGGTTAAGATGTAAACACAGTGGGGGTAGAGAAACTTGCAATGGGAGACTCATTCACAGTGGTTGTGGAGGTAACCAGACCTCTAAGGCCTTGTTCAGACTGCCAACTTCAATTAAAATTTTGTTCTGATGTTCTGGATTAATACAAATGGGATCCAAACCACATTTAGAGGTGTTTTAAAATGCGACTCCACATGGGACACAAATCTGATTTTTGGCCCATCAAAGATTATATCCAGATGGATTTTTGATAGTGTGGACAGCCAAAAAAAAAACCCCACACATTTGGAGGTGGTTTGTGTTCAGACTGCAGCCACGTCGGATTTGTTTCTCAAATCATATCTCTTAAGATGAAGTCTGATCGGATTTGTGTGTCCAGATATCATCATCATGTGGATGGGTACTACGTAGGTTCAGTAACGATGTAGCAAGACCCCGGTCTTGGATTTGACATTGTCATTGTTTGTTGTGTTGCGAGTGAAATCAGATTTAATCTAATTCAAGTGTTCAGACTAGAACAAATCTCTAAAAAATTTGATTGGGATTGCTTTTTGGGTTACTTCAAAATGTGGTTTGGGTCTGATTTCATATTAATTGGATTTGTGCTGACAGTCTGAATAAGGCTTGAGACTTGCTATGAAGTTACTGATGCCCAATTTTACAGCGAGCCGTACTGATGATGTGTGGACACACAAATCTGATCTGGTCACTTATCACCATCACTATAAAGAAGAGGCTAAAATTTTGCCAAGTTGGTGGAAAAACAAGTAAAATATGTCTAGAAATAGTTCACGGTCTCCTAATAAGAATCTATGTTTTGAGATGATTTCACAGAGCTTTCTCTCTCTGCACCTGGTTCAGGAGCTGGAGGCTATCAAGGCCCGAGTGATGGAGATGGAGGAAGAAGCGGAGAAGCTGAGGGAGGTGCAGTATGGAGGAGAGAGACCGCAGCTTCTCTACAGCCCTCAGGCAGGTGAGCTTCATCAGCTGGCCTGCACCTGAGCCCATCTGCTGGGTCTTGGTGCTTCTCGCATGTGCCTCATCGCTGCCCAATGAGCCATGCCCCAGAAGGGCTCTCCTGCTGCCTGCGGCTCGCTCTTAGCTAAAGACGCTGCTGTCAGCTCGGGATCAGCCTTTTTGTAGCAGTTGTGCACCTTTTTAGTGGTTCAGGTTGGCGTGGCCAGTGTGTGTTATTGTGGCCAGTAAGGCTGCAATATGCTTTTCTGTGTTTGTTTAGGAAGCACATCCTATAGCTTCACGTATCAATAGAAATAGATGTAGACCAGATATTTAGAGAATATGAATAGCTAGAGTGTAGTATTATCATAAGCTGTGTACTTGAAACTCACTGTATTGAAACCCTCTTTTTATATATATATATATATATATATATATATATATATATATATATATATATATATATATATATATATATATATATATATATATATTTTTTTTTTTTTTTTTTTTTTATTTCTTTTGGAATTATCTTTTTTTATTGACTTTTGAAGAACAACAATTAAAAATTGAGCATTACATTGGCTGTTGACAGGCCTAAAGTCGGGAGACAGGGTCTCCCCTGCTGTAGCATACATGGCATACAGAGCTCCTTAAAACATAAGGAAAGTAACTGAGATGAGAGGAAATACATACATAAGTGAATAAATAAATACCAAAAAAAAATCCAGACACACAAAAATAAATAAATTAGTGAACATGTACATTTAAAGCAATTCAAAGCGAAAATTAGTATTTAACATTCTCCAAGTAAGATTGTGTAGGGGACCATATTCTAGCAAATTTTTCTGGATTATGGTGTAAACAGTAAGATAATATCTCCAAAGGTAACCACTTGGTAATCTGACTTAACCACATCTTTGTGGTTGGGATGGAACCCTATTAATATTTAATTATTGTTAATTTTTGCAAATTTTAAGGAACAAATACAGCTTTTTTTAACAGCTTGGGCAAGTCCAGCTTGATTATGGGAGGTACAATTTTTGGCACATCCAGATTGATTTTGGGCAGTGAAAATTTTTAAAAAGATTTAGAAGTGACCTACAATGTGATTCCAATCCAATATTTATAGATGTCTTTCAATCTAAACACTGACAGCTCAAATCAGATTTCATTCGCACCACAACAAACATTGACAATTTGACTGGGACTTGCTACATATTTACAGAACCTGCACTGATAACACAGCTACCCACACAAATGATTGTGATATCGGGACACGCAAATCCAATCAGATCCTTTACACATAACAGTGCAACGTACCGGTTGTCTCGAATCTGATTTGGCTGCAGTCTGAACTGATTTGGCTGCAGGCTGCAATATGCTTTGTCTCAGGTTTAGGAAGCACATCCTATAGCTTCACGTATCAATAGAAATAGATGTAGACCAGATATTTAGAGAATATGAATAGCTAGAGTGTAGTATTATCATAAGCTGTGTACTTGAAACTCAGTGACATAGTATAACTGTATTGAAACCCTATTTTTTTATATATATATATATATATATATATATATATATATATATATATATATATATATATATATATATATATATATATATATATATATATATATATATATAGAAGGCATCTGTAAAAATCTGGTTCCCCAAATTACCCCAGATAGCTCAGATCGCCTCATCGTTGTGTGGATGTTTACATTAGTATTATGGTAGGAGTTTTATTCTAACAATAACATGATGTTTAGCTAACTGCCATATAGACTGGTGTTAGGCTAGTAAGGTTTATTTACTTTACCAAATTCCACACAGCAAGACAAAGTGGCTTACGAGGTGAACTTTCCAGATACTTGATTGTCCTTCTGCTTCAGCCATCACCAAAAATGCTGAGGCTTTGTTGGCCTGAAATTGAGGATTGAGGGTCAGGGAGGCACCGAGGAGTCAGATTCTCAATCGCCAGCTTTTAATTTTTTTTTGTTCCACCTTAAATGATGCAACAGCTAGTACAATGTCTCGGGCCCCAGAACGTACCTGCTGCATCGTTTAAGATGGAAGAAGAAGGTTGCTGGTGAGTAGAAGGCAGACTTCAGCCTTGTTAGTTCAATTCAGTTCAATTCAAGTTGATTTGTGTGGCACTTTTTTACAAAGCAGCTTTACAGGAGTTTGAAAACAGACAGTTACAGCATATATATCCCGCAGTGAGGAAGCCAGAGGCAACAGTGGCAAGAACACCTCCCTCAGACTGGAGGAAGAAACCTTGGGACTCTCAAGTGGAGACCCATCCTCCTCTGGTCACACAGTATTTACAGTTTAATAAACTAAATACCAAAGAAAAGAGTCTCCGTTTGAAATCTGGATGGTAAAAGCTTTAGAAGCTGCACAGGTAGAGGCGGTCTCTGACCGAGGCGGTCTCTGACCGAGGCGGTCTCTGACCGAGGCGGTCTCTGACCGAGGCGGTCTCTGACCGAGTCTCTATGTGAAGTGGGCGTGAGCTGAAACAGTCCCATCCTATCTCAATGCTGCTACATCTGGATGGCCCAGTGATGTAACTGAGGAGGTAGCAGTTGGCACGAATGGACAGTAGAGCTGGCTGGTGATGGTGAGGAGGAGGCCCTGATGGTCAGTCTTCTAACAGAGTCCAGCAGGACAAAAGGACAGTCATTATCTCAGGATAATGTCAGTCAGTTTTCAATTACTGTGTTTTGTTATTACGTTACTGAGATGTTGAGTCGAGCAGGACTGCTAATACTGGTTTCAATCCAGATTAATGTCTGAGCAGGCTTGTTAAAACTATGGAAGTGGCAGATTCATACAGGCTTAAAATCAGAGAGGTCATCAATACATCACTTAAGTTATATCACGTCCCCAGTTAATGCTAATTCTGCTTGAATTGGGTCTAAGAATTTATGATGAAACTGATGTTTCAGACTTGTTCACCACTGTGTTATGCCATCTTTTGTTTAACAGTCCCTAATAATGATTTGGGGACTGAAAACACAAACTAGTCATACTATTTGAAGACATACTATCTGTTCTTTTCTTTTATATATCTATATCTGCGAAACCATACAGGGCCTTTGTTGTATTTTGAGCTTAAAAAGGCTCGTTCTCTATGTAAGTAGTTTCTTGGTGCTGAAATAATCATAGCTGTCTCTGAAAAAGACGTCATCTAGAAGGCAGCGTACGTGTACAGCAGTCTCATCTGTATAGGGTCAGTGTGGCTGCAGGTTTTCATTCCAGCTGATACTACTGGATAAAAGTAACCTTCAGACAGCTGATCGTGTGGTTTCCTGCTTTGTTGGAGTGTAAATCTGTAGCCACGCCGGCCCTTTGTGGATAAGATTGGACACCGAGGTTGGCTCATGAAAACCCAGTTCACGTTTCCACTGTGCTTCACTCCCTTTTAGATGAGCTCAAGCCTGAGGGGTTGAAGGTCGTGGCATTGATTAGAGTCTTGAGCAATTTCCTGTAGAGATTTCTTCTGATTCCCTGAATCTTTTGATGATCTGCACTGTAGAGGGTGAAGAACAGAAAATCCTTGCAATCTTCAGCTGAGGAGCATATTATAAAACCTTGTGTTGATGCCTATTTAGCACAGTGGCAGGTCTTGACCCTGTATTCGCTCATAAAGGCCTTTCCTGGATGGTCTTTAGTATATCACAGTACGATTACATCACCTATTTAAGAGGTTTTTGAACATTTCACATTGTTCCTAGTCTTAAATCAGCACTGTCCCAACATCTTTAGCAGTGTATTGCATGGTTCATAATATATATATATATATATATATATATATATACACACACTCACACACACACACAAAATGTAAAAAAACTGCCCTCTACTGCTATATGTGTATATATATATATATATATATATATATGTATATAAATAAATATATATATGTGTGTGTATGTGTATATATATATATATATATATATATAGCAGTAGAGGGCAGTTTTTTACATTTTGTGTGTGTGTGTGTGTGTATGTGTGTATATATATATATATATATATATATATATATATATATATATATATATATATATATCACACTCACACACACACACACAAAATGTAAAAAAACTGCCCTCTACTGCTATATATGTATATATATATATATATATATATATATATATATATGTATATAAATAAATATATATGTGTGTGTGTGTATGTGTGTGTATATATATATATATATATATATATATATATATATATATATATATATATATATATATATATATATATATATATATATATATAGCTAGCAGTAGAGGGCAGTTTTTTTACATTTTGTGTGTGTGTGTGAGTGTGTGTGTTAGATTAATCGATTATGAAATGAATCGTTAAGTGCAGCACTTGTTCCAACTCTGTGATACTATTCCAGGCCAATATATTGCCTACAGTTTATTTTCTAAATGGCTGTATATCAGTATCAGCCCACAGTTCTTATCTGCATATGTGGTCTGTCGTTCATCAGTTCAGTTATTGTGATGTTATTGTTTTGTCATGTTGCCCATCCTTGGTTCGAGGACCACAAATGTTTTGAGATCAGTATTACGCTTCTGACATTTTCACACTGTGTGTTTACGTGCAGTCATGTTCAGCTGATGATTTGTGTGTTTCTCCAGGACTCTTCTACAGCATGACCCACGAGGAGAGAATAGATGCTGACAACAGATCTGTCTACGTGGGGAATGTAAGGCCTGTTGGTTTACTTTTCTGTGAGCCTGTTTGGACTGTTTACATTCGGCCACTTCTGATTAAACAGCTATCTGACTTTGAAAAGGGCAAAAGCAAGTAAAGCCGAGGCGGATCGCTGTCCGATCACTCCGACACTTGGGGACGGGAATTGGAGACACAGCTGTTTCGAGTGTAAATGAATGTGTTTCTTAAAGCTATGTTCACAGTTATACATGCTGCTTTACACACACACACACACACACACACTACATACACCATTACACCCACCCCTACAAACACCCACCTTTACACATACCATTACACCCACCCCTACACACACACACACACACACCCCTACATACACCCTTACACACACCCATACACCCCTACATACACCCTTACACCCACCCCTACACACACCCACCTTTACACATACCATTACACCCACCCCTACACACACACACACACCCCTACATACACCCTTACACACACCCCTACATACACCCTTACACCCACACCTACAGACCCCTACACACCCACACCCACCCCTACATACACCCTTACACCCACCCCTACATACACACACACACACACACACACCCCTACATACACCCTTACACCCACCCATACACCCCTACATACACCCTTACACCCACACCTACAGAACCCTACACACCCACACCCACCCCTACATACACCCTTACACCCACCCCTACACACACACACCCCTACATACACACACACCCCTACATACACCCTTACACACACACACACACACCCCTACATACACCCTTACACACACCCACACACCCCTACATACACCCTTACACACAACCCTACATACACCCTTACACACACCCATACATACACCCCTACATACACCCTTACACACACCCCTAAATAAACCCTTACACCCACACCCACCCCTACCCCTACAAACACCATTACACCCACCCCTACATACACCCTTACACCCACCCCTACACACAAACACCCCCCCCCTTACAGACACCATTACACACACCCCTACACACACACACCCCTACACACACCCTTACACCCACCCCTCCACACACACACACACACACCCTTACATACACCATCACACCCACCCCTACACACACACACCCCTACACACACCCTTACACCCACCCCTACACACATACACACCCCCCCTTACATACACCATTACACCCACCCCTACACACACACACCCCTACATACATCCTTACACACACCCATACACACATCCTTACACACACACACCCCTACACACGCACCCCTACAGACCCCTACATACACACACACAGACACACCCCTACAGACCCCTGATGTTTGAGTTACAGCCCTGAGTGGTGGTTAAAACTCATTTACCGCCAAAACACAGTTTATTTGTTAATTTATTTCATTTGAACTGTAGGGAGACACCAATGTCCCTCTGAACATTAGAGGGCTTTGGATGATGTGATATCCTGTACAGAATTATGTAGAACCTATTTAGGAATAACAGACTTTGGTGAAAGATTCTACTGGAAAATAAATAAATAATAAAATCAAACACACAGATATATACAGTGACCAGAGCAAGCCCTCAGATTATTTATTTATTTATTATTTCCAACAATATTTTGAGAATTCATCAGTTAGCTTACATTAACCTGGAGTAGAAGTTATGAGTTTTTAAAATCGTTTTTTAGACTGATATGTGAGGAATTCATACAACATAGCATAGTGATAAATAAGAAGAGAAGAGATATGCATAGTGTAAATGGGCGTATGTGGTGTAAGAAAATATCAAATATCAGGATATTATGTTTTGTGATACTGTTGATTCTCAAACACAGTGTCGATACACAGATTCTGGCAGACAGTGAATCAGTGTGTGTTGTGTTTAAACCTCTGACCACTAGATGGCAGTGTTGTAATCCGTTTTCAGCTCCACTCCAACATTAACAAGCAGCACAAGGGCGCAACGCTATTGTAAGCATTAATAAACCTGTTTATATAGTGGTGTGTTTTAATAGTAGGATTTGAAAAATCACAGTATATCACTTTGCTTGTAATATCGTGATATATTGAATATATACCGCTGTATCATGATATGTATTGTATCGCCAGGTTCTTGCTAATACACAGCCCTATTGTACATGTGTACATTAGTTTCAGTTAAGAGCTTTACGAGTGTCCCATGTCTTGTTTGTCCTGTGCAACCTAAAATGCTGCGTTTTGACTGGGAACAGGTGGATTACGGGACCACGGCAGACGAACTGGAGATCCACTTTAACGGCTGTGGCCACGTCAACAGGGTCACCATCCTGTGTGATAAATTCACCGGCCATCCTAAAGGGTGAGCTCAGGATCACCTTGAAGTCAAGTTTAAGTCGTTCCACATTACAGCTTGTATACATTGGAATGAAATGTCACTCGTTCTTCCATGCTAATCCACATTCTTTCCCTTTTCCTCAGGTTTGCCTACATCGAGTTTTCTGATAGAGAGTCGGTGAGGACGGCCATGGCCCTGGACGAGACCATGTTCAGAGGACGCGTCATAAAGGTGAGGGAGGGGACGAATACCATACAGCCGCTTTAAAGGTTAGGATCTGTTTTGTGAAGCGGCTGGGATGAAAATCAGCACCCCAAAATCCGTGGCTATGGTCCTCAGTCGGAAAAGGGTGGAGAGCCCTCTCCAGGTTGGAAGTGATCTCCTGCCTCAAGTGGAGGAGATTAAGTATCTCGGGGTCTTGTGAGTGAGGGAAGGATGGAGTGGGAGGTTGACGGGCGGATTGGTGCAGCATCTGCAGTGAAGTGGGCTCTGAACTGGTCTGTCCTGGTGAACAGAGAGCTGAGCCGAAAGGAGAAGTTCTCGATTTACTGGTCAATCTATGCTCTACTCTCACCTACAGTCACGAGCTTTAGTACGAGATCTCGGATACAAGCTGCCGAAATTAGTTTTCTCCATGGGGTGTCAGATCTCACCCTCAGAGACAGGGTGAGGAGCTCGATTTTACAGGGGGGAGGCTCAGAGTCGAGCTGCTACTCCTCCACATTTAGAGGAACCAGTTGAGGTGGTTCAGACATCTGGTTTGGATGCCTCCTGGACGCCTCCCTTTGGAGGTGTTCCAGACATGTCCGATCAGGAGGAGACCCCAGGGAAGACCTGGGACATGCTGGAGGGATTATATCTCTCAGCTGGCCTGGGACAGCCTCGAGTCTGGGTTTCTCTGTTTAGACTGCTACCCCTGCGACCCGGATCCCCGGAATAAGCGGTAGATAACGGATGGATGGATCTGTTTTGTCTTCAAGGCAGGTTACATGGCCTTTAACATTCAGCTACTTATTCGTCATCTCATTATTCATTGGATGAGAAGGATGTTTTGATCAACAAAGCTTGGCTTACTAGGGGCAAGTAGTGATTTATTAAACTGAGTCTGAACTGAACTGACATTTAAGAACATAATAAAAAAATACAGACTTAATACACCAGTTCTTATTGGACACAAGTAAAGTCAAAGGATGGGTCATCAACAGAGGGTGCTGTACAGCGGTAGTAAACCGTAGTAACAGGATGGGATATATATATATATATATATATATATATATATATATATATATATATATATATATATATATATATATATATATATATATATATTAGTGGCTGGAAAGTCGGCGGTTCGATCCCCGGGAGCAGCAGGACACAACTAAAGTGCCCTTGAGCAAGGCACCTAATCCCCAACTGTTCCCGGGCGCCATGGATAGGGCTGCCCACCGCTCCGGGCACGTGTGCTCACTGCCCGCTTGTGGGTGTTTCACTGCACGGATGTGGAGGTCAAATTTCGCTGTGTGCAAACACAAGTGACCGAATAATTCTAAACTTAAACTTATACAGATCAGCTGTGAGTGTTTGTGCTGTTATTACTGTAGTTTATTATCCGAGAGGCAAACCTGGATTAAACCTGGACGTAGAAGATCTTCAGCAGACGCTGTTGGCTCTTCCAGGGTGTCTGCATTGTTGCTTCTCTTTCCTGAACAACTGACACGCCCACAGGTGTCGCCTACTATTCATTGGTTCCAAACCAATATAGTTTTGGTGGAAATGCAGCAAATGGTTCAAAGTTAGATGCAAGAACCAGAGCGGAACCGGGTTCCACTTTGGTGGAAAAGGACTGGGGCAATGGCGGAAAACCTACTGGCCACTGTAGGTTCTATGAAAGAGCAGGGTGGGTCAGGGTGGGGGTTACACTGTTCTCACTGTACTGTTCTCTTGACTTACTTTAATTTAACAAGACATGCCCAGACTTGATTTATATGCCACTGTTTGTTTGTTAGTTAATTAGTTAGTTAGTTGGTTAGGTAGGGTTCACAGTACTGCGTAGTTCTCTCTGTTGTGGTATTTCAGGAGAAGAGAACGTAACCCAGTCGTTATCAGATGAGTCAGATGTTTTAGAATAGAGTGACTCCGCTCAGAGAGAATAGCTTCACTTAAACGTTCAGATACTGACATACTTTTACAGCGTGAGTCAGCACTGCTGTATCTTGGCCGCAGGTGCTGCCTAAAAGAACCAACATGCCGGGCATTAGCACCACAGACAGGGGGTTCCTGCGGGGCGGCCGGTTCAGAGGTAGAGGCTTCCGCGGCTCCAGGTTTAACAACGGCAGGTTTCGCGGCTTCATCAGGTCAGTGCTTCAGCAGCTTCTGTATTTCATCACTGTATCTCCTGAAACGGTTCATTCAGAGATGGTTTGCTTTCATTTTTAATCGTCCTAATGATAATGCCAGAAATGTTATACCATGGTATTTCAGGACATTGTCATAATACACAATATGGATCAGAATATTTTAATTTTTCTAAGATTTAAGTGTTTTGCAGCTTCTACTGCACTAAATATGATTAAACAGACTGGATTATAATTTTGATTATGCGTTTAGGCAATGTTTAAGTATGGACAAATCCATTATATGCTCAGAGAAGCATAATGTATTACAGTTTATCACTAACAATTAACTATCGTCATATTACTGACCCCTGGTTGAAGTGTGTATAGTGGAAACTAAGCTGTGAAAATGGCTTGTCAGAAAACCAAAACAACACATTTACATAGCAGGTTATTCAGTCTTTAGTAGTTTAGCTCCTCACACTGAAGTAATAAGGAGTGTTTCAGCCCAGAAAGCTTTATGGATAAGACACAATACAGGCCAGCAGCCAATCAGAGCAGACCTTGTTGACATATGAGTCTTATAGGTACAGTAACGGCCCATTTAATTCCAAGTAAAAAAAAAAAAATACATAAAAATATATATGCCTTACCGCTCAAAAGTTTAGGATCACATGCAATTTTTATGCAATTCACAAACAATATTGTCCATTTCACAATTAATGTGAGTGTATCAGATGATTTTTAAAAAATAAAAATGTTTGTATTAAAGTCTATTTTTGTATAGATGATTATTTTGCATATAGTCTATTATCAGCAATTCTCAGTCCTCTGTCTAAATCTCCTGGTACGACCGCCAATCCAAGTTAAGGATGTTATTGGACTAATTGGTTGTTAGGACACTCTTGCTCAATTGTGATCACAGCTGAAAAACATTCTACTAATAAGTGAGTATAAAAGGGAACAACATTCTAGGTTAGTTTAGTATCTGAAGATCAGCAGTTGATGGCTTGCTGACCGACTCAAAATGACCAGAAAGAAACAACTTTCTTTAGAGACCCGTCAGTCCATTGTTGTGTTAAGGAAGAAGATACTCCATTAAAACAAGAACATTTCACTGTGATCCCAAACTTTTGAGCGGCTGTGTGTGTGTATATATATATATATCATGTAAAAATTCTGTGTATATGCCGTTTGGTGTGTAAAACCCACACGTCATAAGTGGACCATGAATGAGGAAAATTCAAATGCAAGTATAATGTAGACTTTGTGTTGTTCCTGTGAAGAACAGATTTGCTGGCCTTGTTTCAGGGGTGGTGGAAGAAGCCAGCCCTGGTATGTTCCTTATTGACAGGAAGAAGATCCCCCTCCTTTCTTTGTATGGTGACCTGAGCACTTATAGGTGCTACCTACTTGGTGTTACCACAGCCCTGCCCTTAACTGTTACTCTACCGATGGTTCAGTATTAGGTACATATTTTGGGTATAGCTCATTTTGTCTCACTGATGTCAAGCCTCAACACTTAACACTCAACAATGGAGAAGACTTGGTTTACACGAATGGACTGTTACTATTTTATTTGTATTTTTATGGATGTCCTTTCTTTGAAGTTGACTAGCTGGTTGGAGGCTGGAGTGCCTTTTTGAATTTCAGTATTTTTGGTTTTTCTAATTATGTATCTTCTGTGATTATTGTTTAATGTAAATAAGCGATTGAATTTGATGGAAGAAAAATAAATAAATGACTTCATTTTCCTTTTGCCTGTATCACACAAATCAATATCAGTTGACTGAATGTATTTTAACTGAAAAGACTTTTTTTTTTATTTCACGCAGTTCACAAACATATACACCTCAGGACATAAAAGCAGAAAGGGGGAGACAGAAGCTGCTGTATTTACAGAGAGAACAGGGCACTTTAGGAGGACTGCACCATCATAGCTGACACCATGCTGTCAAAGGCCCTGCAACGAGAAGAAACAGGTTTAGTAGATTAAACTTGATTAAAACGAGCACAAGAGGGCTACACACTATAGACACAATACCATACTGACTGTCCTGCTGCACTGCTAGGGATTCTAGTTTGCTCTTTAATTTAACCCACTTGATTTAACCAAACATTTATAATGGTCAGGATGCTTAAAGCAGCCTTCTGTGGTGTGAGTGTTATGAGGGCTTGTATGATATGATGCTGTTCAAAGTCAAAGTTTGTTACATACAGAGTCATACACAGTACAACTAGCAGTGAAATGCTTTGACAACTGCCCACTCACACGAGACAATATATAATTTCCCAGAATCTATCTCTCTATTTCTAGATATCTCTGTCTATCTCTGTCTCTCTGTCTATATCTATCTATCGATCGATCTCTTTGTCTATATTTCTCTCTCTCTCTCTCTCTCTCTCTCTCTCTATATATATATATATAAAATGTATATGTATGTCTCTATCACTCTCTATATATTTATCTCTCTCTCTATATATATTTATCCCTCTGTCTCTCTCTATATATATTTCTCTCTATATATGCATATCTGTCTGTCTATATATAGCTGTCTGTCTATATATATTTCTGTTTATCTCTCTATATATATGTATATCTGTCTCTTTCTATCCCCCTCTCTATATATTTATCCCTCTGACTCTCTATATATATTTCTCTCTATATATGCATATCTGTGTCTCTCTCTCTCTCTCTCTCTCTCTCTCTCTCTCTCTATATATATATATATATATATATATATATATATAGCTATCTGTATCTTTCTATTTTTTGTCTATAGCTGTCTATCTTTCTCTATATAAATATATAAATTTATCTTTATATATCTCTGTCTCTATCTATCTCTCTCCCTCTATGTCTCTATATCTTTCTATCTTTTTGTCTAAAGCTCTAGAGAGAGAGAGAGATTTAAAACTGACCACCATAAGTATCTTCTAGTCTGTTTTATCAGTTCTGTTTAATATAGAGTTGCACTACAGTTACACTATACAGTACCTACTTTGTTAGCCCCCTCTCACCCTCTACTCCAGTGGTCAGGATCCCCACAGAGCAGCTATTATGTGGGTGGTGGATAATTCTCATCACCGATGTGGTCATACATTGATAGGAAATCTAAGATTCTCTGATGCAGCATGATTTATCTTTTGATAAGAACACAACTGGGTTTAACTGCTGCTAACAGGTTCATCCAGTAACACCCAGATTTAGGATTCAAGTTAAAAACTCTTCACCTGAAGTTAATCCTTAAAGGCATGTACAGAAATTAATTAGAAAAATACTATTTTGTTTTTATTTTATACTTTATTAGAGGGTAACCCTGAGAACAACCTACCACCCAAACAACCCCTGATTGGTGTAGCCGTGGGGGTCCGGCCCACTGATGAACAGGGCAAACAGTTTAAATCATTCAGAGAAACAAGGTGTTTGTATAAAGTGGCCAGTGGTTGCACAGCCCTAATGTGGAAGTTCACCAATGGTTCTTACTTGGACTGAATTGGATCACCAGGGTTGTAGAAGGGGTTACACATCACGTCTGTGAAGGAGTTGTGCAATTTTCTGAACATCTGTGGAGAGAGAGTGACTGGTGAGAATTACTCTGCATGACATGCAGGAATAAAAAATTGGAAAAGATAAGAAACGTTAGCTCACACTTCGTATCTCGTTGTCTCTTAGCGAGGTGTTCGATGAGTCTACAACAATTACAAACTTAACTTTGGAGTTCGTTACATATCCATACCTGATATTTCAGTTAAGGACACCAGAACGTACCAGCAGTTTTGCTTCACGTTTCATGCAACCTAACAATCCTGCTCTAAGCATTGATTAATCAGCCACAGCATTCTTGACTACTGTCTTCTGTAAGCAAGTCGGGGTGAAAAGAAATGAGGGGTAAAAATGTAACATGGAAGTTTAATGTAGTTCAGCAGCTTCAAATACAATCAGATCACGGGCGCTGTAAGATCACCAAAGGCTTCTCAGCCAATCAGATCTGAACAGATTCGGGAGTGCGGTGTGCACACAGGGGAAGCGAGAAGCAGCAGTCGGGGAATAAAGCGAGTCAGAGAATAAAATGAGTTGGAGAATAAATAGAGTCTAAAAATAAAACGAGTTGGAGAATAAATTGAGTTGGAGAATAAAACGAGTCAGAGAATAAAATGAGTTGGAGAATAAATAGAGTCTAAAAATAAAATGAGTCAGAGAATAAATTGAGTTGGAGAATAAAGCGAGTCAGAGAATAAAACGAGTTGGAGAATAAAGCGAGTCAGAGAATAAAACGAGTTGGAGAATAAATAGAGTCTAAAAATAAAACGAGTTGGAGAATAAATTGAGTTGGAGAATAAAGCGAGTCAGAGAATAAAACGAGTTGGAGAATAAATAGAGTCTAAAAATAAAACGAGTTGGAGAATAAAGCGAGTCAGAGAATAAAATGAGTTGGAGAATAAATAGAGTCTAAAAATAAAATGAGTCAGAGAATAAATTGAGTTGGAGAATAAAGCGAGTCAGAGAATAAAACGAGTTGGAGAATAAATAGAGTCTAAAAATAAAACGAGTTGGAGAATAAAGCGAGTCAGAGAATAAAACGAGTTGGAAAATAAAGCGAGTCAAAGAATAAAACGAGTTGGAGAATAAAGCGAGTCAGAGAATAAATTGAGTTGGAGAATAAAGCGAGTCAGAGAATAAATTGAGTTGGAGAATAAATAGAGTCTAAAAATAAAATGAGTTGGAGAATAAATAGAGTCTAAAAATAAAACGAGTCAGAGAATAAATTGAGTTGGAGAATAAAATGAGTCTGAGAATAAATTGAGTTGGAGAATAAAGCGAGTCAGAGAATAAATTGAGTTGGAGAATAAATAAAGTCTAAAAATAAAATGAGTTGGAGAATAAATAGAGTCTAAAAATAAAATGAGTTGGAGAATAAATAGAGTCTAAAAATAAAATGAGTTGGAGAATAAAGCGAGTCAGAGAATAAATTGAGTCTAAAAATAAAATGAGTTGGAGAATAAATAGAGTCTAAAAATAAAATGAGTTGGAGAATAAATAGAGTTTAAAAATAAAATGAGTTGGAGAATAAATAGAGTCTAAAAATAAATTGAGTTGGAGAATAAATAGAGTCTAAAAATAAAATGAGTTGGAGAATAAAGTGAGTCGGAGAATAAAGTGAGTCGGAGAATAAAGCAAGTCTGAGAATAAAATTAGTCGTAAAGTAAAGC
The DNA here is from genome assembly GCA_021613375.1 of Megaleporinus macrocephalus. NCBI lineage: Eukaryota > Metazoa > Chordata > Actinopteri > Characiformes > Anostomidae > Megaleporinus > Megaleporinus macrocephalus. Next base: position 30,059,431 of record CM038728.1, on the reverse strand, counting down.
GAGGCAGAGAGTAAAGCGAGTCAGAGAAAGAATAAGGTGCTGTAATAAAGAGAAGTGGAGGCAGAGAGCGACTGCTGAGGCAAGAATAGAGTCGTATTTGTTTATTCTTCACAGGCGGCTCCAAACCAGCAGGTCCAGATGTGAAGCTGAGTAAACAAGAAGACGCTGCTTTATTTACTGCCTCTATAAATAAAAACTTTAAGATTCTCTTTTTTTTTTAATGTAGCTCTTGTTTTTATTGAAGTGAGTAAAAACATTTATTAGAAGTTTATAAATAATTAATTCAGTTCAGCATGTAAACAGTAAATATACTGAAATATACTGAACAGTATGTGTGATGTGTTGGTGTTTCAGTAGCTGATGGTATAAGATGCTGATACTAGACTACTTCAGTAAACAGGATACACCACTGAATCAGAACACACGGTAGAAATGATGACGGTCCAGACCAGCCTGAGATGATCTCCTCTAACTGGACCTTACTGACTCTAATTAAATATCCCTGGAAGAGAGGATGACCAACACAAACTGTAGTGCTAGGAATGATCCACCACCCAAATAGTACCTGCTCTATGGGTCCTGTGGGGGTGCTGACCATTGAAGAACAGGGTAACAAGATATACAGAGAAACAGATGGACTAAAGCACTAGCTGTTTCTTCAGTGGAAGTTTGGACGCTGCAGCTGTTTATTCTGTGAAGTTTAGCATTGTTCTATTTCTTTTACTGACATTATATTCATCAGGTGAGCAGTCTGGTATTAAAACAAGGCGGATCCAGTCAGAGTGGTGAGTTAGCTTTTTTTCAGGAGGCAGAAGACAGTGAACGTATCATGTGAAGGATACACTTTGTAGTCCTCTGTCGGGTAAAGCAGACCCAAGTACAGCTCTCTCTGCTCAGCCATGGCTTTCCCCACTGTAGAGATCTTCTCCTCCACTACATCCAGCGAGGTGTGGACCGTGTAGTGGAACTTCAGCTCGCTCTGGGAGGGGACACTCCGTATGTACAGAGGGTAATTCTGTAGAGGAGGACGAAATCACATTCATTCATTCAAGAGTTTTATTGTCATACGCACAGCAGAAACAGACAGTTACCCTGTACAATGAAATTCTTACTTTGCTGCTCCTTCATTCACCAGTAGATAAAGATAACAAAATAAAATATACAAAAACTATAATATATTGTAAATTAAAGTAAATAAAATTGGAATTATTTTTCTTTTTTTTTTTAAAGGAACATATAGGTAGGTTTTAAGACAACCTATAGGTATTTTAACATTTTCAACAACGTTTTGCTATTAATCTAATGCTTTATTCATTTTATTATATTTTATTATATATTTTATATTATTATTATTATTATATATTATTTTTATCCCTCCCCCCCCTTTTATCTTTTTTATCCATGTCTGTTCATGTTATTGTATGTACCCTTTTTCTTCAAGTAGCTTCTGCTACTTACCAGGCTGTTTTTGTAAATAAGAATATGTTCTTAATGACTTGCCTGGTTAAACCAAAGGTTAAATAAAAATAAAAAAATATAATAATAAAAAATTCTTAAATTCCAAATATAAATAACAGCATACAGTCAGATATGCCTGTGTGTTGGCAAGAACCTGAACCTGGTGATATAAATCATAATACAGAATTTTTTTACTGTAAGCAAGATAATGTATGGTGTACACCTTTTACTATATATATATATATATATATATATATATATATATATATATATATATATATATATATATATATATATATATAGGCTGTATTACATCTAAATCAATAGTTCATATATAGTTCATATATATATATCGGTCAGACGTTTAAATAAAACACTAAATAAGCCACTGTATGCCACAAATGTTCACATGTGAACTATTGATTAAGATGTAATACTGCCTTGTAAAACAAACATAAACCATACTCAATACTTTTGTACACCTTTACAGTAAAAGTGCATTTTGCGCTAGAGATGGCACATATCCAGTACTGGGTATCCGGCTAACTTTAGAAGAAAAAAAAACAAATCCAATCCAAACTGCATCACAGATCTGACTTTAAAATAGCACGGCGTTGCCTGTAGCTTTGCAAACCATAAAGCAAACAAAGCCACATTTTATTATCAATAACGACACAATGTTGTCACATTGACAGTAAAGGTGGACGAGTGTTTGAACATAAATACATAAATAGATAAATTTAAATATTGTATTTAATAGTGTAGTCGCTTTTTTTCTAAATTAGGACAATATCAGATCAGTATTAGCAGTTACTTAAAAATGTTTAAAAAGATGGTTCTTTAAGGGTTCTATATAGAACACTGGACAATGTGTTGTCTATGGTTCAACAGAGAACTCTTTTGAAAGTGGTTTTATATGGTTATGATATCTGATTGTAACAATTAAAGCCTATTTTGGTGCTACGTAGAAACCTTGTTCAGGAGGACTCCATATAGACCCATCAGCAGCACATTATCCATAAATCTGAGGAAGCCTTTAATCATGCAAAGAGTTCTTTAAGTGTTTATGATTCTATATAGAACCATTTATTTTTGTTAAATAACCCTTGAGGAATCAGTAACATCTACAGTAACCACTTACAATAAAAGATTGTTTACTTTAGAAGGTTTAGTGAACAGAAATACTAGTGCTGGAGTTCATGTTAAGTAATATTATTCACAGTGGATATTTTTTAATGCATATCTCTGAATTAAATCAAGCTACATCCAGCAGTAAAGCTAAGCTGAGGGTAAAAACAGACTGCTGCATGCACTACATGAGACTCTGAGATTGCTGTATGCCTTGCAATGTATTCCACTGATGAGCCTGTGATATGGTTTAGACTCATTATTTAGAAAATATCAAGATATTGACATGAAATTATGTGTTCTCATAAGTCCCACAAACACATCAGTCAGGATGTTCACAATAAACATAGAAGGTGTATTTAAAGTTCACAATCATGCAGAAATGGTCAGCTGATACTTTAAAAAAAAACTACAGAGATATCTAATTTCTGTGATCACATGAATTCCATCTTAATCAGTTGAGCATTAAAACTAAATAAATAGGTGTAAAGAGGAAGTTGTGAAGTACTGTAGACTCTCCTAAAACACCAGTGAGTTTCTAACCAATCAAATGTGCCTTACAAAGCCTTATCCAGCGATCCTTCCATCATGCATGTATTAGAAATATAACATATATTTTGGCTGAGTTTTCATAACCATAGCTTTCTATAAACAAGCTTTAGAGGCATTTACCCTTTGAGACGTCTGGTTACTATCACCACCACTGTGAACAATTCTGACCCAGTATGTTTCTCTAGAACGTAGCATATCACACCAAAGCACTCTAAATGTCTGTGTTAACATCGTTAGTATTTAATTATACAGAATTTTTAAAATATGGGTGGAGTTCCCCTATACTATCATGCAATTCCTGTAGGCGAATGAGTTTCATCGCAGCTAAAAGCCCTGTTAGAGCAAATCCCAGCCGAATAACAAGACAGATAAACCAGACGAAGCTCCACAGACAATAGGAACGATATCTGGCACAATAATAAACACGATTATAGCAAGAAAGTCCCACAAAAATGGTTAATAAGTGAAATAATGAGCTCCTCTACTCCTCAACACTGACTGTCAACATTAGCGTTAGCGTTGCTAAAACTCCGTTTTAAACACCACAGCATGAAGACAAAGGGATGACCGATATGACAGCTGTGTTCTAAAATGTCCCCAAACCTTAAAACCGCATTTTAACCAGAAATTAAGACCAAAAAACTGATATTTCATCGTTTACCTCCTTCGCTATCACAGCCACACACACCGCCATGTTGAGACGGTGACGACACACGGGCCCGCCCACTGCACGTGACGTGTGACGTAAACGCGGCGTCTATTTTCTTTCTTTCTATTTTTTTTTGCTAAAATGAAACGATGTTTTGTTAACATTGTTATGTACTAAAATATTTCACACGTGAACCTCCTGAAGTGTTCATGTAAACTTTTTAAACACTGACTCATTTATAGGTCGCTGCCGCGCGCACTTCCTCAAACTCAGAGGCATGTGATGCACAGCGGCTGCTGCTGCACCGACACTTCACAATCAGGAGAAGTAAAGAGAAGAGAAGAGAGGAGAACAGAAGAGAAGAGAAGAGAGGAGAACAGAAGAGAAGAGAGGAGAATAGAAGAGAAGAGAGGAGAACAGAAGAGAAGAGAGGAGAATTGAAGAGAACAGAAGAGAAGAGAGGAGAATAGAAGGGAGGGGAAATGGGGGTCTGGCGGATTAAATGTGTGACCATCGTCCTCTGTGCTCTGTGCTGTCTTACAGTCACTGACAGTCAGAACGTTTCCCCTCCAAATATCATCATCATGCTGATGGACGATGTAAGTCTTTCACAGTAACACTGGTTTTTGGGATTCTATACTTCTGGTCCTGCCGTACTTCTATACTTCTGGTCCTGCTGTACTTCTATACTTCTGGTCCTGCTGTACTTCTATACTTCTGGTCCTGCAGTACTTCTATACTTTTGGTCCTGCTGTACTTCTATACTTCTGGTCCTGCAGTACTTCTATACTTTTGGTCCTGCTGTAGTTCTATACTTCTGGTCCTGCAGTACTTCTATACTTTTGGTCCTACTGTCCTTCTATACTTCTGGTCCTGCTGTACTTCTATACTTCTGGTCCTGCTGTACTTCTATACTTCTGGTGCTGCTGTACTTTTATACTTCTGGTGCTGCTGTACTTCTATACTTCTGGTCCTGCAGTACTTCTATACTTCTGGTCCTGCAGTACTTCTATACTTCTGGTCCTGCTGTACTTCTATACTTCTGGTGCTGCTGTACTTCTATACTTCTGGTCCTGCAGTACTTCTATACTTCTGGTCCTGCTGTACTTCTATACTGTACTTTAGGTCCAGCTGTACTTCTGTACTGTACTTCTATATTACACTCCTGGTCCTACTGTACTTTTGTACTCCTGGTTGTGCTGTACTTTTATACTCCTGGTCCTACTGTACTTCTATACTTCTGGCCCAGCTAAACTTCTATACTCCTGGTCCTACTGTACTTCTATACTTCTGGTCCTGCTGTACTTCTATACTTCTGGTCCTGCTGTACTTCTATACTTCTGGTCCTGCAGTACTTCTATACTTCTGGTCCTGCAGTACTTCTATACTTCTGGTCCTGCTGTACTTCTATACTTCTGGTCCTGCTGTACTTCTATACTTCTGGTCTTGCAGTACTTCTATACTTTTGGTCCTACTGTCCTTCTATACTTCTGGTCCTGCTGTCCTTCTATACTTCTGGTCCTGCTGTACTTCTATACTGTACTTTAGGTCCTGCTGTACTTCTGTACTGTACTTCTATATTACACTCCTGGTCCTACTGTACTTTTGTACTCCTGGTTGTGCTGTACTTTTATACTCCTGGTCCTACTGTACTTCTATACTTCTGGCCCAGCTAAACTTCTATACTCCTGGTCCTACTGTACTTCTATACTTCTGGCCCAGCTAAACTTCTATACTCCTGGTCCTACTGTACTTCTGTACTTCTGGCCCAGCTAAACTTCTATACTCCTGGTCATGCTGAACCTCTGGTGCCGATGTACTTCTATACTATACTCCTGGTCCATTTGTACTTCTACACTCCTGTTCCATTTGTACTACTATACTACACCCCTGGTCCATTTGTACTTCTATACTTCTGGTCCTGCTGTACTTCTATACTTCTGGTCCTGCAGTACTTCTATACTTTTGGTCCTGCTGTACTTCTATACTTCTGGTCCTGCAGTACTTCTATACTTTTGGTCCTGCTGTAGTTCTATACTTCTGGTCCTGCAGTACTTCTATACTTTTGGTCCTACTGTCCTTCTATACTTCTGGTCCTGCTGTACTTCTATACTTCTGGTCCTGCTGTACTTCTATACTTCTGGTGCTGCTGTACTTTTATACTTCTGGTGCTGCTGTACTTCTATACTTCTGGTCCTGCAGTACTTCTATACTTCTGGTCCTGCTGTACTTCTATACTTCTGGTGCTGCTGTACTTCTATACTTCTGGTCCTGCAGTACTTCTATACTTCTGGTCCTGCTGTACTTCTATACTGTACTTTAGGTCCAGCTGTACTTCTGTACTGTACTTCTATATTACACTCCTGGTCCTACTGTACTTTTGTACTCCTGGTTGTGCTGTACTTTTATACTCCTGGTCCTACTGTACTTCTATACTTCTGGCCCAGCTAAACTTCTATACTCCTGGTCCTACTGTACTTCTATACTTCTGGTCCTGCTGTACTTCTATACTTCTGGTCCTGCTGTACTTCTATACTTCTGGTCCTGCAGTACTTCTATACTTCTGGTCCTGCAGTACTTCTATACTTCTGGTCCTGCTGTACTTCTATACTTCTGGTCCTGCTGTACTTCTATACTTCTGGTCTTGCAGTACTTCTATACTTTTGGTCCTACTGTCCTTCTATACTTCTGGTCCTGCTGTCCTTCTATACTTCTGGTCCTGCTGTACTTCTATACTGTACTTTAGGTCCTGCTGTACTTCTGTACTGTACTTCTATATTACACTCCTGGTCCTACTGTACTTTTGTACTCCTGGTTGTGCTGTACTTTTATACTCCTGGTCCTACTGTACTTCTATACTTCTGGCCCAGCTAAACTTCTATACTCCTGGTCCTACTGTACTTCTATACTTCTGGCCCAGCTAAACTTCTATACTCCTGGTCCTACTGTACTTCTGTACTTCTGGCCCAGCTAAACTTCTATACTCCTGGTCATGCTGAACCTCTGGTGCCGATGTACTTCTATACTATACTCCTGGTCCATTTGTACTTCTACACTCCTGTTCCATTTGTACTACTATACTACACCCCTGGTCCATTTGTACTTCTATACTACACTCCTGGTCCATTGTACGTCTACACTCCTGGTCCATTTGTACTACTATACTACACTCCTGGTCCATTTGTACTTCTATACTATACTCCTGGTCCATTTGTACTTCTGTACTATACTCCTGGTCCTGCTGTACTTCTATACTACACTCCTGGTCCATTTGTACTACTATACTATACCCCTGGTCCATTTGCACTTCTACACTCCTGGTCTTGCTGTACTTCTATACTACACTCCTGGTCCATTTGTACTACTATACTACACTCCTGGTCCATTTGTACTTCTATACTATACTCCTGGTCCATTTGTACTTCTGTACTATACTCCTGGTCCTGCTGTACTTCTATACTACACTCCTGGTCCATTTGTACTACTATACTATACCCCTGGTCCATTTGCACTTCTACACTCCTGGTCTTGCTGTACTTCTATACTATACTCCTGGTCCTGCTGTACTACTATACTATACTCCTGGTCCTGCTGTACTTCTATACTATACTTCTGCTCTTGCCGTACTTCTATACTCCTGGTCCTTCTGTCCAAGCCAAATGTTTTCCAAGCTTAACTTTTCCAACATGATGACAATGTTTTATTGCAAAGGAGAAGCGTTTGCTTTTCTATATATTTCTTTACGGTGACGTGATTTTTACATATTACAAAATAAAAGCTGTGTTAATATTAAACCTTCACTGCATTAATATATTTCCACATGAATACAAAAGTACTAATATCAAATAAAAAAATATATAATTTGTAAGAAAATATAGTAATTATTATTATTATTATTCTGTTTCAGTTTTTGTGTTTTACCTTCTTTACACTTCTGCACATTTGAATACACAGTGACTCTTTATTAATTATATTTAACCTATTGTAAAATATGTTAACTATGTTTTAAAAGCAAATAAAACATAAACTCAACATAAAGTACCATGTCCCTCTGCCACTGACCTCATGAAGTGTCTACTGTGTTTCTGCTCTCATGGTGGATTCTCCCTGTTCTCTGTTCTCTTGCAGATGGGATGGGGAGATCTGGGGGTGTTTGGTCAGCCCGCCATGGAGACCCCAAACCTGGACTTGATGGCATCTCAGGGGATGCTGTTCCCCAACTTCTACACTGCGAACCCACTCTGCTCTCCCTGTGTGTGTCTGCACCGAGGTTTTTTTTAAGTGCCTTCAGAAAATATATACACACTATATGTCCAAAAGTATCTGGACAGCTCTTATAATGACTGAATTCAGTTTTATTAAACTGCACACGCTGCTGACACAGTCATTAAATTTGACACACAACTTTGTATAATCTCCATAAGCAAGCATTGACCAATAGAAGGGGATGCTCTGGTCCAGCGGTCACCATGCCTATTGCAAAGCATGGGGTAGAGGGGTATAAAGCCCCCCCAAAAATGGGCTACAGAGCAGTAAAATTGCATTCCCTAGAGTGATGAAGCTACATCCAGTACTTTTGGCATGAGTTGGAGGGATCCAGAACTGATGATCCAACATCAGTACCTGACCTCACTAATGTTCAATCAAATCCTCACAACATTGTTCAACATTGGTACCACTTACCTTATAGCACTGTGTAGCTCTACAATTACAGACTGTGGTCCATCTGTTTCTCTCTATACTGTGTTTACCTTTTTTTTAATGATCAGGACCCCCACAGGACCGGGACGGAGTAGGCATTACACTGACATATTGGTGGTGTGTTGGTGTGTGTTGTGCTGGTTGAGTGGATCAGACACAGCAGTGCTGCTGGAGTGTTTAAACACTGTGTCCACTCACTGTCCACTCTATTAGACACTCCTACTACTTGCTGGTCCACCTTGTAGATGTACAGTCCGAGACAGTAGCTCATCTGCTGCTGCACAGTTTGTGTTCCTCTAGTTCTTCATCAGTGGACACAGGACGCCACCCACAGGACACTGCTGTCTGAATAGTTTTGGTTGGTGGATGATTCTCAGTCCAGCAGCAGCACTGCTGTGTCTGATCCACTCACACCAGCACAACACACACTAACACACCACCACCTTGTCAGTGTCACTGCAGTGCTGAGAATGATCCATCACCCTAATAGTACCTACTCTGTGGTGGTCCTGTGGGGGTCCTGATTATTAAAGAACAGAGTAATAAAGTATACAGAGAATCAGATGAACTACAGTCTGTAAGTGGAGCTCCTGTATGGTCAGTGGAGCTGATACAGTGGACAGTGTGTGTAGATATAAGGAGGTGATTTTAATGTAATGGCTGTATATATGAGTAACTATGTATACGTGTAGTGTAGTACTGTTGCACTCCACTGTCTTAGAAGTGCTCTAGTGTGACTTCTGGGGGGAGATTTTGATTTAAAATTCACATCCCTAAGAAAGCGTCGGCCTTGGTCAGTTTAAAGCTCCTGCATGAGAACCGCCGGCACTGAGTGGCAGGAAGATAGGACTCATTATGCTAATGTGGCTAATGCTCACACTACTGATATATGCAAATTATACATAATTTGGGAATCTGAACAAATGTGCTGTGCAGGAGACGTACCGCCAGGCCCCTCTCCGTTCTAATTAATATTTAAGCAAATAAGCTTTAATCGATAGTTAATCTGGACAGAGCGAGATGAAGGCGCCTGGAGGAAGTCTGTCTGCCTACCTGGTGTTTCGTATTAGCGCCGCCGAGACGGTATTAGAGAAACTTCCTCAGAACCTTAATTAGAATTTTAATCACATGGCAGATAGGGCGAGGGTCTTCTAATCACAGTGCGCAGGGGTGAGCTCCCCTGTCTCTCTCTCTTCTCCTCTCTTGCTCTTTGAAATGAAAGTCTTATTTGCAGGCTGATTGTGTGAATTTAAACCAGCTCAGATTTGCTCCTCAGGAAAGTTTTTGCTTTTCGATTAGATGTTCAAATTTTTATTTCTGCAGCGATGTGTTTCCTTCATGCTTGAGATGCTTTCCATGATGGGGAGCAGATTCCACGGTCGTGCCTCGTTTTCCCCGAGTGTTATGATTTCCTGTGGTTTATAAGTGAAGTGGCTCTAAAACCTCCCTCTTTCCATCGTTCTCCCTGTTCTCCAGCCAGAGCCGCGCTGCTTACTGGAAGACTTCCAATTCGGAATGGGTTCTACACCACTAACGCACACGCCAGGAACGGTATGATCTACTGAAACTATCTTTAAACCCTTTGCTGTACACTGTTTCCATATGACAACAACTTGGTTTTCCTATTATATATTTTGTTGATTTTTAAAAACCTTTTTTATTTCCTTTTATTACGTACAGTCATATAGAACAGTCATGTAGAACAATCATATAGAACAGTTATATAGTACACTTATATATAACAGTAATAGTAGACTCATATATTACTCATATATATATATAGCACAGTCATATATTACAGTTACATAGTACACTTATATAGTACAGTTATATAGTGCACTCTTATAGAACAGTCATATAGTACACTCATATAGTACACTCATAGTACACTCATATAATATAGTCATATAGTACAGTTATATAGTACACTCATAGTACACTCATATAGTACAGTTATATAGTACACTCTTATAGTACAGTAATATATAACACTCTTATAGTACAGTAATATATAACACTCATATAGAACAGTCATATTACAGTTATATAGAACAGTCATATATTACAGTTATATAGTACACGCCTATAGAACAGTCATATATTACAGTTGTATAGTACACTCTTATAGAATAGTCATATAGTACAGTCATATAGTACAGTCATATATAACAGTCATATAGTACAGTCATATAGTACAGTCATACAGTACACTCATATAATACAGTCATGTAGTACAGTCATATAGTACACTCATAGAGCAGTCATATAGTACACTCATATAGTACAATCATGTAGTACAGTCATATAGTACAGTCATAGAGCAGTCATATAGTACACTCATATAGTACAATCATGTAGTACAGTCATATAGTACACTCATAGAGCAGTCATATAATACACTCATATAGTACAATCATGTAGTACAGTCATATAGTACACTCATAGAGCAGTCATATAGTACACTCATATAGTACAATCATGTAGTACAGTCATATAGTACAGTCATATAGAACAGTCATATATTACAGTTATATAGTACACTCTTATAGAACAGTCATATAGTCCAGTCATATAGTACACTCATATAGTACAGTCATATAGTACACTCATATAGAACAGTCTTATTTTCAGTCACACAACACAGACATATATGTCTATGAATTACAGCATCTTCTTAACATCTGTATACAATCCTCCAGGATAAATAAATAAATAAGGTAATATATTGATGGAAATTTAATGTTTTAGAAAGTTTTTGGAGTTTGGTGCTAGCTAATGCTAACAGCTAAAGTAAAATATTAATGCAGATGGAATGTTCTGGATAGTTCTTGGCATTCAGCACTAGCTAATGCTGACAGCGGAGGTAATATATTAATGTAATGTTCTAGATAGTTCTTGCTGTTTATCACAAGTCAACTCTAACAGCTGAGGTAACATTAACGGAAATTTAATGTTCTAGAAATGTCTTAGTGTTTAGCACTAGCTCATAACACCTGAGGAAATATATTAATGGAGATGTCATGTTCTAGAAAGTTCTTGGCATTTAGCACTAGCTAACACTAACCGCTGATGTAATACATTAACGCAGATGTAATGTTCTAGATAGTTCTTGCCATTTATCACAAGCCAACTCTAACAGCTGAGGTAACATTAACAGAAATGTAATGTTCTAGAAATTTCCTGGTGTTTAGCACTAGCTCATAACACCTGAGGAGATATGGAGATGTCATGTCCTAGAAAGTTCTTGGCATTTAGCACTAGCTAACACTAACAGCTGAGGTAATACATTAACGCAGATGTAATGTTCTAGATAGTTCTTGCTGTTTATCACAAGCCAGCACTAACAGCTGAGGTAATATTAACACTATGTAATGTTCTAGAAAGTTCTTGGTGTTTAGCAGTAGCTAACGCTACCACCTGAGGAAATAAATTAACAGAGATGTTCTAGATAGTTTTTGCTGTTCATCACTAGCACACAAACAGCTAAGGTAATATATAAATACAGATGTAATGTTGTAGATACTTGTGGGCCTTTTAACACTAGCTAACTTTACACAGATGTAATGTTCTGGATTGTTTTTGCCATTCAGCACTAGCCAATGCTAACAGCTGAGGAAATATATTAACAGGGATGTAATTCTAGATACTTTTTTGGCCATCAGCACTAGCTAACACTAACAACTTAAGAAATATATTAACACATATGTCATGTTCTAGATCATTTTTGGTAATTAGTACAAGCTAACACTAATAGCACAGCTGAGGTAAAACATTAACTCAGATGTAATGTTCTAGATAGTACTTGGGGTTTTAGCACTAACTAGCGCTAACAGCATCTAAACATGTCACAGACATAAGACCCCACAGCAACTGTGTTACCTTGTGTGGTGATTTTTTTTGTATATTTTATATTCGTATAATAATAAATTATATTTGTATTATATACACTACCGCTCAAAAGTTTGGGATCACAGTGAAGTGTTCTTGTTTTCAATGGAGTATCTTCTTCCTTAACACAACAATGAACTGACGGGTCTCTAAAGAAAGTTGTTTCTTTCTGGTCATTGTGAGTCGGTCAGCAAGCCATCAACTGCTGATGCTTCAGATACTAAACTAACCTAGAATGTTGTTCCCTTTTATACTCACTTATTAGTAGAATGTGTTTCAGCTGTGCATCACAATTGAGCAAGAGTGTCTAACAACCAATTAGTCCAATAACATCCTTAACTTGGATTGGTGGTCGTACCAGGAGATTTAGACAGAGGACTGAGAATTACTGATAATAGACTATATGTAAAATAAGCCTCTATACAAAAATAGACTTTAATACATTTATATTCTTCAAAATTCATCTGATACACTTACATTAATTGTGAAATGGACAATATTGTTTGTGAATTGCATGAAAATTGCATGAAATGAAATTCTAAAGCGATCCTAAACTAGTGTAGTAGTGTATATATATATATATATATATATATATATATATATATATATATATATATATATATATATATATATATATATATAATGTATGTATATATGTATACCTACCAATACTTATCATCTGATGAAGGGAGCCTAAACCCTTGCATACTGCTTAATATCTTCTCTTAACTACAGTATGAATGTCTTGTTTTCTTTGGGAACCTGAAGGTCTTCTGAATATCACAGCCCGCTCTTTTCTGATCACACGGTTTTCTGTTGCGTTCAGTACCTTCATTTTCATTAACACATTTTTTTTTACAGTGCGTGATGAGGCTTGACCTCTGAAGTGCTCTTAAAGCGTATAATACAGTAATTGTGTGCAGAAGCATCTGTGTGAGGTCACAGTTTCTGTATCATTAATAAAACCTGATATCATGCTCTTTATATAAAATGCTTAAACATACTTGTTGCCATACAGCAGCAGCAGCGTGTCACAGTGGATATAAATGAATCAGCTTTTTTATCATTTGAGGGCTCGTCAGTATTAATATTTTCATACTGTTTTGTTTTCTGAAACATTTATGCACAAATGGCTGTAGTGCGCTTGATGTCCGGGTGATGAGTGTGGATACTTGGGGTGTCATGGTTTGCTTTCATTGTATACAGTGCAGGTTACAGTTCCATTGTTGAATGCTGCTGCTGCTGCCGTATGGTAACAAGATGCAAAATGTTTTTTTCTATTAATTACATTATTAATTTAAATTTTATATTTATATTTTTATATTTATTTTATGTGGATTTCATAATTCATGCAGTATAATTCCTGGGTTAATCACACTACTGTGCAGAAGTCTTAGGCTTCTAAGCTGATAGTTTAAAAGTCTTCATCTGATCAATAAGTGTATGTTCACCAGTAAGAACAGCAGATCTGATTAGAACAGATGTAAATAATCATATATACAATACAAAGTATCATGAATATCTTATTGTGAGAGAAGTAGATCAGATCTTGATCCAGTTTGAAGATCAAAGTGTAGTTCCAGATTTCTCCTGGACGCCCCAGACATTGTATGAATATATTCAGTTCCTTCAGCAGCAATCTTGATTTAGCTTAATGAAGTACTGAGCAGTCAAGGCAGGTTTTAGATGAGAACTGTAAACAATACTGGGTTGTTTATAGAAGGAGAAGCTTGGAAAGGGTTAAATAAACACACTGACGTATGTAAAAGAGTGTTTTGTTGAGCAAATAAATACTTCCTGTCTATAAAATAGCTTTTTAAATATAACCATGTCCCCAAGTGCCTAAAACCTTTGCACACTACTGTATATTTGTTGTTTTAATGTTTCCATTTGGTTTGATTGGGAGTTTTGAGGAACTGATTTAGTGCTGAGAAACTTTAGATTTTTGTTTTGTTTGAGAATCTGGTCCAAGATATAAGCACCTGCGATATTGAATCGTATTAAATTAGTTCTAACAGTAAATTCATTCTAATTCTAATAAAGATCAGGCAGATGATGCGCTACCTGCAGATTACTACGTTTTCCCACCTTCACTGTCTGTTGTTTTCCTTCTGCTGCTCGTGTGTAACAAGTGTTTCTCGTACAGCCTACACGCCTCAGGAGATCGTGGGAGGAATTTCAAAAGACGAGATGCTGTTGCCTCAGATTCTGAAGAAAAGAGGCTATGTCAGCAAGATCGTTGGCAAGTGGTGAGTTCCTCTAATGTGATTGCGGTAGTGGTGATGATGCAGGGCTGAACTTTACACCAGGCGAAGGTAGACAACCACCTACAGACCCATAAAAATACATAACCTAAATCCCCTGTCGATAAAAACCTCATCTGTTTTCGTTTTGCTTGCACTGTACAAAACATCAGTTTGTGGGAACGATGAATAGACCAATAAACTTTAACAAGAATTACAAAATATCTGCCTACAGGCCTAAAATCATTGACATGTTGTAGAATTAAAAGACTTGTTGTGAAGTTTCAGTCTATACCACATGTGTTTTGTACATTTATTTTATGGTTTAAATTAGAGATGGACCAATCAGCGTTTTTGAGGCCGATTCCGATCGCCAATCACCTTACAGTGCAATAGCTGATACCGATAGAGGGCGGGGTATACGCCACGGCAGGGCTACATGTAGTTATTAGTGCAAGCAAGTTATGAAACATGGTCGAAACTGGTTTATTTCTATTTTTAACGAGCTCATATGAAACAGAATAATATTTTAAACAAAATTAACAGTAAATAAACCAAGTAAATCAAACAAATATCCCCAAATACTGTAATCATTACATTTATACCCTTAATTTAAAACTAAAAAAGCTAATTAAATGCATGCAGTAAGAACTGTTATTAAACACAGACTCTGTTATTTTAAACTAAATCTGTAATCATTAAATGTAGAATATTGAATTGTAGCTGCTGTTCTGTTCTGTACCGGTCAGATCTGGTCTGTAGGTGTTCTGGGTTGTTTGTTTTGTGTTAGCTGTGTGTTCTAGCTCTGCTGTTTGCTGATACTCACTGTATTCAGCTGTGCTGTATTAGATTAGTAGTTAAATATCTTTGTCTTGGTTCCTCAACGAGAGATGCTGACTTTACTTATTTTAAAACGTCCTGGATGAGTCTGAGTCACATACGGTAAACACTGCCAGACGGACAACATGTTTTCTATCAGCACATGCTTTTCTCATGACGCCGCTGATTTAGTCAGTCTGTAGAAAATGAAAGGGTGTGTATTTACACCTAGTGGTTCAGATAGGAATTGCAGGGAGCTGGTTGGAAGGCTCCTCTTCTTGGATGAAACACTAGCTGTAAATACAGAAATTAAGCTAATTTGTTTAACGCCATCGATCGGCTCTCGGGATCGGCTAAATTGGAGAATCGTCCGATCACTGATCACATATTTAGGTTAAAAATTGTCCGATACCGATACATAGCCGATCGATCCTTCCATCTCTAGTTTAAATGTGAAGTTATTGTTATACATTGAAATACTAAACATTCTTTATGTTTCCTTTATGTTTTGTCATTGTTTGACAACTAAACAAGCACAAAATAGCAGAAATACAGACGGAAAGTACAATATCCTACATACAAACTCTACACGGATGTCGAATGCAAATTAAATTCTGTGCATAACTATGCAATTAATTATGCAAATACATAATATTTAACAGGAACCTATTATGCCAGTGGTCCTTTTTTATTTTATTTTTTTACTAGAATATATTTACAAGCTTCAGTTTTTCTAAAAGAAGTCTTATTTTCGTATACTGTAACGCTGGGGTGGTCAGGAGAGGCGGATACAAGTACAGGTATTAACAAAATAACATAACCAGATTCCAACATAACAACATCATATATCAACAATGCTAGACAACAAAGGTATATAAGCACTGGGGGAACTGGGAACACCTGGGACGGGGAGGAGACACAAACTAGGAGCAGGTAATGTGCTTAAAATGAGGGTGGAGACAAGGAGAGGCGAGCTACCAAAACAAACATAAGCACATGTATCATGACGCAAGACATGCTGTACATCTGTGAGCTCCTGTGTCTTTAAGCCCCGCCCCTCGCTGAGCCCAGTGTGCTCTGATTGGTCGACTCACCCACTCTGTTTTCTCTGGTCAACCTCTAGTGTGGTTGAAAGAGGTAGCTTTTGTGTGAAGGCCAAGCTTGCCTGTACGCGGGCAATAAGAAATGTGTTACACGATGATGTCACCTTGTAACAAAGAAAATAACAGGAATTTCAACAAGGCAGCTGAGAAGAGTGGTTTCTGTGGGAGAGAGTTTCTCCCTCTGGCGTGTGCTTTCATAGGCCCCCAGTAAACAACACTAACTCTATGGACTACTAAGAGTTAAATCAGGCCCTGTTGATGATCAATCATCTAGTAACATCTGCCCCCACCCCAGGCACCTCGGGCACAGAGAGCAGTTCCTGCCACTGAAGCATGGATTCGATCAGTGGTTCGGAGCACCGAACTGTCACTTCGGACCCTACAACAACACCTACAGGCCCAACATCCCCGTCTACAACGACTCCCAGATGATAGGGAGGTATGTTTACTGCATTTAGAGAAAACACTAAACTGATGCATCCACATTATTGGAGCTGGATTAGTTTCATCAGACGAGGTCGTATAATATAATTTGTTGTTGATTTGATTAGCTGATTAGTTCCCACAAATACACCATCACGCCACGGTTATTACTGTCAGACTGTTAAAACATGCATATTGTGGATTCCTATTGGGTTACAGTCAAAGATCTTGTTGATACTGGCTTATATTGTAGAACCTCTCTGGGTAAAATTATTCCAGCTCCAACAGACATGCCTGTAACGGCTGGAGTCACATCTGTAAACGTGTACTGGGAGACAATAACCTCTATTTCCCCCTGAATATGTGGGCTGGGTTTGTAGCTAAATTAATCAGGTTTTTCTTTGTTTTGTAATCTCCTGTTCATACCAGCTGCGTTTGGGTCTCCAATTTTCTGTCAGTTTGTTCTCCCCAAACAGCCATATGTGCATTCGGGGTCATTGGCTCTAGCAAGTGCGCCACTTTTGTGCTTAGCAGTGGATTTAATGAGTGCGGCGTACCTGAGCCTGGCCAGACGAACACACACACACACACACACATGTGTACACACACACACATACACACACCCAGGAGACGACAGGTTGCGTTGACGGTGTGTTGGGACACCTGGAACAGCCGGAGCATGCAAACCAGCGAAGCAGCAACACGCTTCAGCTCATAACACACCCTGACTCTATAGAGACTTGCAGTGTGTGCATCACTAAATTCACTTCTTAATCACTCTTCGGAACTGCACACTATTTAGCAGACGAGAACTCACTCAGTAATTTGAAATTTTCTGCTTTTTAAGATACATTCTGTGTCTCGATTTGATCGCTGTCTATAACATTTGTACAATTTTTACATTGTTAACTAAATTCTAAATTCTACACTAAACACTGTAGACAGTATAACACTATATACTGTGTTCTTATAGTTTTCTTACATTGTGTTATTGGACTATACACTGTATTCCTTCACTATACACCGTATTTTTACCCTATACACTATACACCATATTGTTAACCTACAAACTGTATATCATATTCATACCTATCACACTATACACCATATTCTTACCCTACATACTATACATCATATTTGTACCTTATACACTATACACTATACTCTTACCCTATACACTATACATCATATTCGCACCTTATACACTATACACTATACTCTTACCCTATACACTATACATCATATTCACACCTTATACACGATACACTTTACTCTTACCCTATACACTATACATCATATTCATACCTTATACACTATACATCATATTCTTACCCTATACATGATACACAATATTCGTACCTAATACACTATACACCATATTCTTACATTATGCACTATATTCTTACCCTACACATTGTACATCATACTCTTACCCTAAACACTATACACTATATGCCATATTCTTACCCTATACACTATACACCATATTCTTACATTATGAACTATATTCTTACCCTACACATTGCACATCATACTCTTACCCTATTCACTATACATCATATTCGTACCTTATACACTAAACATCATATTCGTACCATATACACTATACATCATATTCTTACCGTATAAACTATACATCATATTCTTACCATATACACTAAACATCATATTCGTACCTTATACACTATACATCATATTTGTACCTTATACACTATACACCATATTCTTACCTTATACACTATACACCATGTTCGTACCATATACACTAAACATCATATTCGTACCTTATACACTATACATCATATTTGTACCTTATACACTATACACCATATTCTTACCATATACACTATACACCATATTCGTACCATATACACTATACATCATATTCTTACCGTATAAACTATACATCATATTCTTACCATATACACTATACATCTTATTCTTACCGTATAAACTATACATCATATTCTTACCATATACAGTATACATCTTATTCTTACCTTATACACTATACACCATATTCGTACCATATACACTATACATCATATTCTTACCGTATAAACTATACAATATAGTCTTACCCGATACACTATACACCATATACTTACTTTATACACTATACACCATATTCATACCTTATACACTATACAACATAGTCTTACCCGATACACTATACACCATATACTTACTTTATACACTATACATCATATTCATACCTTATACACTATACACCATATTCGTACCTTATACACTAAACATCATATTCGTACCTTATACACTATACACCATATTCGTACCATATACACTATACATCATATTCTTACCGTATAAACTATACAATATAGTCTTACCCGATACACTATACACCATATACTTACTTCATACACTATACACCATATTCATACCTTATACACTATACAACATAGTCTTACCCGATACACTATACACCATATACTTACTTTATACACTATACACCATATTCATACCTTATACACTATACATCATATTCTTACCATATAAACTATACATCATATTCATACCCTACACTGCAGCAGATCTGAGATCCAGCTAGACTCTTTCTCTTGAGATATCAGTGTCTAGAACTAACCTGTGTATTGTTTACAGATATTTTGAAGAGTTTCAAATCAATGAGATAACAGGGGAATCAAATCTCACACAGATTTATTTGCAGGTGAGTTTCACTGTCTGAATGTTTATCACTGCCTCGTTTAGCAACAGAGCACAATTAGATTTAAGACACAGCTACTCATAGAAAAGTTTTAACACCTTTTAGAGTAATAGCGACAGCACTGGATAACAAACACTATGAAATTTCACATTCTTGTCCTCTTACTGTACAATGATGTTATAATATGATGACTTTCAAACTAGTAAATAATAAAAAAAACTCTAAATACTAAATTTAGCAATTTATATCATATTTAGCAGTATAATCATTAACAGAAGGCCTGTTTGGGGGTTTGGCTGTTTGTGCTTCATTGTTTTTGGACTCCTAACTCGTTGAAGTTTTGTAATTTTTGTATTTGATCAAGTTTCCACAATTTTGACCGATATTGTATGTACTATGAGGCTCTTGCCCTGATTGGTTGGCTGCTGCTGACTGTTTTTAAGTTTAAAACTCTGGTATAACGGCTGTGATCTCCTCTCACATCTGGTTTCAGGAAGGTTTGGACTTCATCCTTCAGCAGACCATGGCACAGAGACCTTTCTTCCTCTACTGGGCGCCGGACGCCACACACGCACCCGTCTATGCCTCCAAACGCTTCCTGGGAAAGAGCCAGCGAGGACGGTAAGATTGTCCTTAAGGCTATTGTGCTTTCTTACAATAAGGGTGAGCAGAGTGATCAATATATCAATGCTTCTCTAATCCTAGAGAAGAATTCATTTGAGAATAGATCCTTACATAAAAATTATAATATCAGTGTGAGGAACATGAACCATTCCTTCTGCTTAATTCCTCACCTCCTCTTACACACGTGTGCAGTCTTGTGTGATTATACGGTGGGAATACAAGTCTCCAGTTCCAGTTTCTACTTGAGCACCTGTTGGAGTATCTTTAACTTATTTACTGAGTTTCACATACAAACAAAAAGCCTGTAAAACATATTCCACTGATATAACCTGCTGAAACTGTGATGTATCTAGAATTTCCACAAGGCCTAGAGTTCTTCAGACAAACTGAGTTCACAGAATTTTAGTTCACAGAAATCATTAGATGTTCTCTAAAAGCCGAGAAGGCTCTAAAGTGGTTTTTAATCCAGTATGAGTCTCCTGTGTGTGTAGTGTTAACAGACTGATAGTAATAACTGTGGAGTGATTTTAATCCAGTATGAATCTGCAGTGTGTGTAGTGTTTACAGTCTGACAGTAATAACTATGGAGTGATTATAATCCAGTATGAATCTGCAGTGTGTGTAGTGTTTACAGTCTTAGAGTAATAACTGTGAAGTGATTTTAATCCATTATGAATCTGCAGTGTGTGACAGTAATAACTGTGGAGTGATTTTAATCCAGTATGAATCTGCAGTGTGTATAGTGTTAACAGTCTGACAGTAACAACTGTGAAGTGATTTGAATCCAGTATGAATCTGCAGTGTGTGTAGTGTTTACAGTCTGACAGTAATAACTGTTAAGTGATTTTAATCCAGTATGAATCTGCAGTGTGTGTAGTGTTAACAGTCTGACAGTAACAACTGTATAGTGATTTTAATCCAGTATGAATCTACAGTGTGTGTAGTGTTTACAGTCTGACAGTAATAACTGTTAAGTGATTTTAATCCAGTATGAATCTGCAGTGTGTGTAGTGTTTACAGTCTGACAGTAATAACTGTGGAGTGATTTTAATACAGTATGAATTTGCAGTGTGTGTAGTGTTTACAGTCTGACAGTAATAACTGTGGAGTGATTATAATCCAGTATGAATCTGCAGTGTGTGTAGTGTTTACAGTCTGATAGTAATAATTGTGTAGTGATTTTAATCCAGTATGAATCTGCAGTGTCTGTAATGTTTACAGTCTGACAGTAATAACTGTTAAGTGATTTTAATCCAGTATGAATCTGCAGTGTGTGTAGTGTTTACAGTCTGACAGCAATAACTGTGGAGTGATTTTAATCCAGTATGAATCTGCAGAGTCTGTAGTGTTTACAGTCTGACAGTAATAACTGTTAAGTGATTTTAATCCAGTATGAATCTGCAGTGTGTGTAGTGTTTACAGTCTGACAGTAATAACTGTTAAGTGATTTGAATCCAGTACGAATCTGCAGTGTGTGTAGTGTTTACAGTCTGACAGTAATAACTGTGGAGTGATTATAATCCAGTATGAATATGCAGTGTGTGTAGTGTTTACAGTCTGACAGTAACAACTGTGAAGTGATTATAATCCAGTATGAATCTGCAGTGTGTGTAGTGTTTACAGTCTGACAGTAATAACTGTGAAGTGATTATAATCCAGTATGAATATGCAGTGTGTGTAGTGTTTACAGTCTGACAGTAACAACTGTGAAGTGATTATAATCCAGTATGAATATGCAGTGTGTGTAGTGTTTACAGTCTGACAGTAATAACTGTGAAGTGATTATAATCCAGTATGAATATGCAGTGTGTGTAGTGTTTACAGTCTGACAGTAATAACTGCATGGTGATTTTAATCCAGTATGAATCTACATTGCACTTGCACAGTGATGATATGGAGGTAATGGTGGTCTAAATCTGGAGCTCCATCAGTATCAGTGGTCCTGTCTACCTCATATTAATAGAACAACAAGACCCACTAACAGACGTGGCCGTGCATTGTGTTGTCATCGTTATCAAGTGTGTCCTGTGGTGTCCAGACTCTCTCCATGACCTTTTGGTCCGTGCTACGTGTAGGACATTCGCAAAATCTGGTCTGTCAGCCAATCAAAGCCCACCCCAGAAGTTGATCTGAGGAGTTGAAGATGCTGCACTTCATTTTGTTCCCTCTTATGGGTGACTTCAACAGGTGAGGCAGGAGAGGTAGCCGTCCCACGGATCGCACCATTCCATTAATCACACGGATGTAATTTCATACATAACCAAATCAAACGCAGGAGGAGAGCCCAGGAAGTGTTTCGTAATTAAGTTAACACCCCTGTTTTCCAATGCAAATTATAGTTTAATTAAACGTTGATTTTTGGCAGCCCTGCAGTTGGGCCGGGAGGAAGGACTGCATGGCTGACGCCGTGCCTGTGTGGGCTTTTAGTATTCCTCGCAGTGAGTCAGACCTCGCTAAGCAGACGTTTCTTCAGAATGCCAAATGAGGTTTGTGTTGACAGAGGAGTGGTTCAGGCCCCAGAGATATTTTCTGCAGAAAGAAGGATCATGCTCATAGCGCTCATGGCTAACTCACACCTCTCCGTGGATCTCTCTATTTTCGGGCCGATTCCTGCATCTATTTCAGGCGGCAGCTTCATTTACCGTGAAGCTTTTGGCACATTAGATCATAGTTTCAGTGCAGTTTGGAAAAAAGTTTAGAATCACTAATAATCACACTGGTTTTCAGAGCAAAACCAAACATGCAACGTAATAGGAGCTGTATAACATCACTTAATAATAAAAAATAATATTACTTACCAATATCCATAATGCCTTGTGTTTCAGGTGGTTGGTAAATCTTGGTTTATTATTAATTGAAAATAAATAATTATAAATAATGCTAATTATTCATTAGAAAATGATTACTTTTGGTGTCAATTTTGTAATATTTTAATCTACACTGTGTATTATGTGTATTATTATATACCAGGGGTATTTAAATAGAGTTAAGTACGGTCCAGATTAAGCTCATCATTTCTAACTTGTGTTATGATTTAATGCCATATTCTGTTTAGTGAAGTAGCCTAATATCAGTACTTTGTCATCAGCAACTGAAAGACAAAACAAATTACAAGTAACATTCAGTATATTTTAATAGTATATATTGTTTTAAATGCTGAACTAGGGCTGGACGATATGGGAAAAAATCTTATCACGATAATT
This sequence comes from Megaleporinus macrocephalus, assembly GCA_021613375.1. Taxonomy (NCBI): domain Eukaryota; kingdom Metazoa; phylum Chordata; class Actinopteri; order Characiformes; family Anostomidae; genus Megaleporinus; species Megaleporinus macrocephalus. Next base: position 30,035,951 of record CM038728.1, on the reverse strand, counting down.
TTTTTCATATCAGTCGATATCGATATCAAATCACTTTTTACTTTAAGTGAGAAGTGAATATATCAAAATGTAAAAATTTTGTTATATGTAAATGTAAAGATTTCAATTTCAAATAAATTAAACACACACACATATATATATATATATATATATATATATATATATATATATATATATATATATATATATATATATATATATATATATGGGGCAGCATTAGTATGAACAGTATTCACACACAGACACTGTGCTAAGCAGGCTGTTGCTGGCTCTTTAAGTTCTGAGGAAAGGACTCATAACGGTGAGTCGACTCTTTGTCGGCTCTAATGGGGAGCTGGTTTAGTGATTCTGTTTTCGGTAGAAAATAAAGTTTCCTACTTGAGATTTTTGATTATAAAGTCGACTTTGTCTCAGCGTTCTCACTCAAACTCATACAGTATATATATTTATCGATTACGAAGTTACGCCGATTAGCATAACGTGTGCCGATGCGTCGCTAAGGTGGCCGCGCCCACTGAAAGCATGGATTTATCCTGAGCGTGAGCTGCAACTACAAACAATCTCTCACGTGTATCTAACGTTGTGAGAGTGTTTCACACAGAAACACAACAGTGTGGTGCTCTGTCAGCTCTGCACAGTGGAGATGATCACAACAGTACAACTGCTATACACGAGACCTTGAAGATCAAACATCCCGTAGAGCTTCATCAACACAGCAGCAGGTCAGCACCTGTTTACCTGTTTATCTTATCTTATAGATTATTTATAGATTATTAACACGTGTATCATGTTTCTTTCAGTAGTAGTTTAACGTTTTCTGTTATTTTCTCGTATTTCTCGACTGTGACGCCTGCAGTAATTTATTACTAGCAGGTGGGTTAAGCTGAAATGGCTGGAACTCTACTTCAGCCACCTGACGGGTTTGGGGGGCGGCGCTATTCTCATTCTCATTGGCTGTTCAAAACACGGACGGAACTTAATTTTATCGACTTTCTATCGACTACGTCTTATAGTTCTATCGAGGAAACATTATTTCGTGATAATTATCGTTATCGTTTTATGGCGCAGCCCTATGCTGAACTGAATTAATTATTTTTTTCTCACTTCAACTAAAAACAAGGACTACGTTAAAAATGCTATTGAAAAAAGGGCATCATAACATGCTTATTTAGAGAAAAAGTAAATACAGCGTGGAGTCTTGTTAACTCAATTTCACATCTTAACAGTTTATCTCTCTCTTGTATTCCTCTCTCACACTTTCTCTTGTTTAGTGAGAGAGGTGAGCTTTTGGTTGTCCAGCCAGGACTTTAAATCTGGGCTGAAATTTCTCACATGCTCACACTCTTATGAGATACATGGGTGGTTCTGTGTGGAGTGTGTATGTTCTCTCTGTGTTTGAGTGGGTTCCTCCGGGTACTCCGGTTTCCTCCCACAGTCCAAACACATGCATGTTAGGATCCTCACTCTAAACTGACCGTTGGTGTGAGAGTGTGTTGACCATAAGATGGACTGGCGACCTGTCCATGGTGTACCCCACCTTTGCCTGATGACGCTAAGCTTGGCCCCAGCCCCCCCGTGAGACTGAATACTCGCTTTGTATCTCGCCTGTGCGCGCCACACTCCCGAATCTACTCAGATCTGATTGGCTGAGGAGCCTTTGGTGATCTTACAGTGCACGTGATTGGTCTGTAAGTTTACTGAACCAAAAGCCCGTATACTATACAGACAAGAAAAGCTGCGCCGCTTAAAATAAACAGTCAGAATTAAATCATTCTCAGTAGTTTATCACTTTTGGTCCGCATTGGACAACGTCTGGGTCCGGATCCGTACTGCGGTCCGCCTATTAGTGACCCCTGTTATATACCATCACCAGCCAAAGAAAAACAGGTGTCTCCAAAATTATAGCAGGCTGTTATATCAAGGCTGCTTTGGAGCGTTTTTATTGGTTATGAAGTTTTGACACAATGTAAACAACAACAGCAGAGCTGGAATCATGCAGCCAGTTTCATATCACTGTCCAATGAAAAACAAGTATCTTCAAAATTACAACTTTACAGGAGAACCAGAATTTATAGAACCAGATTTTTTTCCAAGCTGTTTTGGAGCACTACTATTGGTCCATTCATCATGAAATTGTTGGACAGTGTAAACGGCCATTGGCTTGTTTGAGTTTTTTTGAAAACTCAAAATCAACAAAAATGGAGATGCATGTTTCTCATTGGACAGCGATGATGTGAAAGTTGGTACACTGAAATGTAAATAAAATTGAAATGCAATGGTGTGCGAACTGTTTACACCCTGTATTTAATTGAAAAGTATTTAAAGACAACAAAGCAGATGTTAAAACTGATCAGTTTAATTTATTTTTTATTTTAAATACATGGTCATTTTTAATTTGATGCCTGGAACATGGTTGGAGACAGTTGGGACAGGAGCAACAAACAACCTGATGGAACATCTCACACCTAAATAAGTTCATTGGCAACTGATGTTGACTTGGTGCTGCTTTCTGTTACGTAATTGGAGATTCAGTGACTTGCACGACCTTGCGTTTTGCATAGCTTCCCCACTTCTTGGGAAACGGGCTTGTATTGTTATCTGTAAACATATTCATATCCAAACCTGGGTTGGTTTTTTTGGGGTAAGTAAGATTTACTGTTGTTTTTATCAAATCAAATAAAATCAGATTTATTTGTACAGTGCTTTTAACAACTGATGTCATCACAAAGCAGCTTTACAGGAATTCAGTGATAAGAAAAGTTCAATAGAGCATAAATAAATAAGCCTAAGAAGAAAATAACAACACAATCAAAGTAATCATAGAACAAACATAGAAATGCCCCCATGAACATTGGGAGGAACCATGACTCATAAGGGGGGACCCATCCTCCTCTGATCAAACTACTCAAACAGTACTGATATAATGACTGTACCACCATATACTTCAGTTCAGCTGCTCAGGTGTGCTTATATAATCATAATATGAGATAACTGAGATGTTTTATAGAACAGATGGAGAACAGTCAGAGTGCTGATGAGAGTTAATGAAGGTAAATTTCTGTATCATTTCTATAAATGATGAATGAGCTGACCCCGTGATGCTGTGTTCTGTAGCTATGGAGATGCCGTGATGGAGCTGGACCACAGTGTGGGGCAGATTCTGTCCCGGCTGGTCACACTGGGCGCCGATAAAAACACATTTGTGTTCTTCACCTCCGACAACGGTGCTGCATTAACATCTGGACCACATCAAAGTGAGTAACCAGACTGAACCCTCCTGGAGATCCGCTGTGGTACTGTTCTAACACAAGCCCTTCAGCTCAGAAGGGACTTATACATCAGCTAGATTTCTTTTCTTCGATGGTCAGGACCCCCCACAGGACCCCCACCAAGTCACACTGGTGGTGTGTTTGTGTGTGTTGTGCTAGTGTGCTAGAGTGGATCAGACACAGCAGTGCTGCTGAAGTGTTTAAACACTATGTCCACTCACTGTCCACTCTATTAGACACTCCTACTACTTGCTGGTCCACCTTGTAGATGTAGAGTCAGAGACAGTAGCTCATCTGCTGCTGCACAGTTTGTGTTCCTCTAGTTCTTCATCAGTGGACACAGGACGCCGCCCACAGGACACTGCTGTCTGGATAGTTTTGGTTGGTGGACGATTCTCAGTCCAGCAGTGACACTGAGTTGTTTAAACACTCCAGCAGCAGAACTGCTGTGTCTGATCCACTCACACCAGCACAACGCACACTAACACACTACCACCACCAGGTCAGTTTCACTGTAGTGCTGAGAATGACCCACCTCCCTAATAATACCTGCTCTGTGGTGGTCCTGTGGGGGTCCTGACCAGGACTGGATAACAAAGTATACAGAGAATCAGATGAACTACAGTCTGTAAGTGTAGCTCCTGTATGGACAGTGGAGCTGATACAGTGGACAGTGAGTGGATACGAGGAGGTGGTTGTGATGTTATCATTAATCACATACAACACAATAACTATCAGCTGTTTATTTGTATTTATTCTATCGTTAGTGTTTTTCAACAAATAAATGTTTACCACTTTCAGACTCAGATAAGATCAGTAATCGGTGGTGTATCTCTTTCTTGATCGACCTTCTCGACCCGCACTGTGTTGACTGAGTGGTTTGTTTTGTGTCCCAGGTGGCAGTAACGGCCCGTTCCTGTGTGGAAAGCAGACGACTTTTGAAGGAGGAATGAGAGAGCCAGCTATCGCCTGGTGGCCTGGACAGATCCCTGCAGGCACGGTAGGAATCCCCTTAGCCTGTTTCTGCAGCCCCCGTATAGTGCCCTTTCCACCAGCACAATAGCATTGACTCAGATACTGTGCTGTTCATAACATACATAACTTACTTCATTCTGTATCTCTTATCAGGTGAACTCAGACTTTGTGGTCAAAAGTCTATAGTCAAAAGTGTTTGTGTTTGCTGAATGTTGATTATTGCCAGGAGTGAGCAGTATTGGTCATTTTGATGAGAGCTTCAGCCATTGTTGAGTGTACAGCATCTTTCATTGGTCCTTAAACAATCTAACGCAATGATTGGCCAGAAGTTAGAATATCTTTATCCTTGCATGTTGGACTGATGGCAGACTCGACTCTACAGTGATTCACCTCTTGAGGTACGAAGTAGTATTAAGGCAGACTCTTAGAACTAGTGTCCTGTATATTAAAATATGGTTCTGTATATCAAACTATGGACCTGTATATTAAACTATAGACCTGAATATTAAACTATAGACCTGTATATTAAACTATAGAACTGTATATCAAATTATGGACCTCTATATTAAACTATGGACCTGTATATAAAACAACCATCGACCTGTATATCAAACCATGGACCTGTATATGAAACTATAAACCTGTATATAAAACTATGGACCTGTATATTAAACTATGGACCTGTATATCAAACTATAGACCTGTATATAAAACTATGGACCTGTATATTAAACTATGGACCTGTATATCAAACTATAGACCTGTATATGAAACTATGGACCTGTATATCAAACTATAAACCTCTATATGAAACTATAGACCTGTATATCAAACTATAGACCTGTATATCAAAATATGGACCTGTATATCAAACTCCGGACCCGTATATAAAACTATAGATCTGTATATTAAACTCCTGACCTGTATATAAAATTATGGACCTGTATATCAAACTATAGACCTGTATATTAAAGTAGGGACCTGTATATTAAACTATAGACCTGTATATTAAAGTAGGGACCTGTATATTAAACTATAGACCTTTATATTAAACTATTTACCTGTATATCAAACGATGGACCTGTGTATTAAACTATAGATCGTATATCAAACCAGGGACGTGTATATCAAACTATAGACCTGTATATCAAACTATGGACCTGTGTATCAAACTATGGACCTGTATATTAAACTATGGACCTGTATATAAAACTATGGACCTGTATATTAAACTCCTGACCTGTATATAAAACTGTGGACCTGTATATCAAACTATGGACCTGTATATCAAACTATGGACCTGTATATAAAACTATGGACCTGTATATAAAACTATGGACCTGTATATTAAACTCCAGACCTGTATATAAAACTATGGATGTGTATATCAAACTATGGACCTGTATATTAAACTATAGACCTGTATATCAAATATGGACCTGTATATAAAACTATGGACCTGTATATAAAACTATGGACCTGTATATAAAACTGTGGACCTGTATATCAAACTATGGACCTGTATATTAAACTATGGACCTGTATATAAATCTATGGACCTGTATATCAAACTGTGGACATGTATATCAAACTGTGGACCTGTATATCAAACTATGGACCTGTATATAAATCTATGGACCTGTATATCAAACTGTGGACCTGTATATCAAACTGTGGACCTGTATATCAAACTATGGACCTGTATATAAAACTGTGGACCTGTATATCAAACTGTGGACCTGTATATCAAACTGTGGACCTGTATATCAAACTATAGACCTGTATATCAAATATGGACCTGTATATTAAACTATGAACCTGTTTATCAAACTATGGACCTGTATATTAAACTCCTGACCTGTATATAAAACTGTGGACCTGTATATCAAACTATGGACCTGTATATCAAACTATGGACCTGTATATTAAACTATGGACCTGTATATAAATCTATGGACCTGTATATCAAACTGTGGACCTGTATATAAAGCTATAGACCTGTATATCAAATATGGACCTGTATATTAAACTATGAACCTGTTTATCAAACTATGGACCTGTATATTAAACTATGAACCTGTTTATCAAACTATGGATCTGTATATTAAACTATGGATCTGTATATCAAACTAT
>CM038728.1:30019574-30024574 GCA_021613375.1 Megaleporinus macrocephalus | reverse complement strand
GTCTGATACAGAACAACTGCCCATCCTGTGTGGTCTGATACAGAACAACTTCCCATCCTGTGCGGTCTGATACAGAACAACTGCCCATCCTGTGTGGTCTGATACAGAACAACTGCCCATCCTGTGTGGTCTGATGCTGAACAACTGCCCATCCTGTGCGGCCTAATACAGAACAACTGCCCATCCTGTGTGGTCTGATACAGAACAACTTCCCATCCTGTGTGGTCTGATACAGAACAACTGCCCATCCTGTGCGGTCTGATACAGAACAACTGCCCATCCTGTGTGGTCTGATACAGAACAACTGCCCATCCTGTGCGGTCTGATACAGAACAACTGTCCATCCTGTGTGGTCTGATACAGAACAACTGCCCATCCTGTGTGATCTGATACAGAACAACTGCCCATCCTGTGCGGTCTAATACAGAACAACTGCCCATCCTGTGCGGTCTGATACAGAACAACTGCCCATCCTGTGTGGTCTGATACAGAACAACTGCCCATCCTGTGCGGTCTGATACAGAACAACTGCCCATCCTGTGTGGTCTGATACAGAACAACTGCCCATCCTGTGTGGTCTGATGCTGAACAATTGCCCATCCTGTGTGGTCTGATACAGAACAACTGCCCATCCTGTGCGGTCTGATACAGAACAACTGCCCATCCTGTGTGGTCTGATGCTGAACAATTGCCCATCCTGTGCGGCCTGATACAGAACAACTGCCCATCCTGTGCGGTCTGATACAGAACAACTGCCCATCCTGTGTGGTCTGATGCTGAACAACTGCCTATGTGTGCTGTCTGATACAGAACAACTGCCTATGTGTCCTGTCTGATACAGTCATGCCTTCTCCTCCAACATCAGTACCTGACCACACAAATGCTCTCTTGATGCTCAAGAGAGTTGTTGAGCTGAACAGCTAACCATCCTGTGCAGTCTGATACAGAACAACTGCCCATCCTGTGCGGTCTGATACAGAACAACTGTCCATCCTGTGTGGTCTGATACAGAACAACTGCCCATCCTGTGTGATCTGATACAGAACAACTGCCCATCCTGTGCGGTCTAATACAGAACAACTGCCCATCCTGTGCGGTCTGATACAGAACAACTGCCCATCCTGTGTGGTCTGATACAGAACAACTGCCCATCCTGTGCGGTCTGATACAGAACAACTGCCCATCCTGTGTGGTCTGATACAGAACAACTGCCCATCCTGTGTGGTCTGAATCTGAACAACTGTCCATCCTGTGTGGTCTGATACAGAACAACTGCCCATCCTGTGCGGTCTGATTCTGAACAACTGCCCATCCTGTGTGGTCTGATACAGAACAACTGCCCATCCTGTGTGGTCTGAATCTGAACAACTGTCCATCCTGTGCGGTCTGATTCTGAACAACTGCCCATCCTGTGCGGTCTGATACAGAACAATCGCCTATGTGTCCTGTCTGATACAGAACAACCACCTATGTGTGCTGTCTGATACAGAACAATCGCCTATGTGTCCTGTCTGATACAGTCATGCCTTCTCCTCCAACATCAGTACCTGACCACACAAATGCTCTCTTGATACTCAAGAGAGTTGTTGAGCTGAACAGCTAACCATCCTGTGCAGTCTGATACAGAACAACTGCCCATCCTGTCTGGTCTGATGCTTTGCTTTGTAGAAAGCTCCTGCTTGTTTACTTTATCACAGACGTTTTTCTTCTCCTGCTTCACAAACACTGAGCTGATGTTCTCACTGCTGCTCTGATCAGACTCTTAACAGTTTTCTTCTGTTTCTCTACATTCAATTTAGCTTATAGTTGTAAATTATATATTTTTTGTATTTGTACTTGGTTTACTCTCCGGTATGGACCCTTTTGAGTCCGGTTCCTCTTGAGGTTTCTTCCTCTTGCTCTGAGGGAGGTTTTCCTTGCCCACCTTGGCTTGCTCACTGGGGGGGTTGGACCCCGATTTTTTGTAAAGTTGCTTCTCTTATGAAAAGTCTTCCCTTATAGCCACAAACAGGTGGTAGCTTCATGTTTAAGCCCATGGTTTTCAGAATGGGATGCCCAACAAGCAACATATAAGAGCCGTAGTCTTGTGTCCGCATACTTTTGGCCAGGTAGTGTATGTAACTGTATTGATTTTTCCTTTGTGACATCACAAAACTGGTGACTTGTGAATGTACTCAAACAGAATCCCGGCAGCTGAGTGCTTGAGTTGCGGCAGCAGACCCAGTTGGCTGGAGATGTGTGCTGGAATGGGAGAGAGAGAGAGAGAGAGAGAGGGAGAGGCATTCCTACAGATACACATGGAGGAGGGGTTGGGGGGGGGGTGTGAGCCGTCACCCCCTAAAGCTGCCAGCCTCATCTCTTGTGTTGTGTTTATCAGCTGAAGGCACAGGGCTGGAGTGCATTAGACAGGGATAGCAGTCTGTCTCCTCAGATAACTACCACCAGCGTTTAACACACACACAGCCGCGCACGGCCAGAAATAAGAGAGGAAAAAAAGGGATAAAGAAATGAAGAGCGTCTGGAATAAAAGAATGGTGGGAATGGAGTGAATGGAAGATAAAGAAATGTGCCTTTTCAAATATTCACTCTCCCTTTTTTCTTTCAGTCCAATGTGTGTGTTTTTTTATTTTTCTCTTTATTTATTTATTTATTTATTTATTTATTTATTTATTTATTGAGCTGTATTAGAGCTTATGGACTGCCAGTCCTGCCAGATAGAGGAGCAAATAAATCACCTGTTTGTTTTTTTTTCTGGCTTACTCGTTTTTTGGGTAGCATTATGTGACATTATTGATTAATTAACATGTCTTTTTACTTAGTGTCTCAAAATAATGAGTAAAAGTTTGACTTATCTATACTGCTTGTCCTCCAGTGCAGGAAAACAGGTTGGCAGCACCCTGGACAGGTCACGAATCCAGACAGGGCAGGGTGACACACACACATACTCACACTTAGGGGGCAGTTTAGTATCTCCAACCCACCTGAGTGCATGACTGTATGACAGTGCTGCTTACTAAGGTTGTAAGAAAATATCGAAATATTAAATATCGGGATATTATGTTTGGTGATACTGTATCGAATCTCAAAAACACAGTATCGATACACAGATTCCTGACCACTAGATGGCAGTGTTGTAATGCATTTTCAGCTCCACTCCAACATTAACAAGCAGCACAAGGGCGCAGTGCTATTGTAAACATTGATAAACCTGTTCATACAGTGGTGTGTTTTAATAGTAGGATTTGAAAAATCACAGTAAATCACTTTACTTGCAGTATCGCAATATATCATGATATATAGAATCGTGACTGCTGTATTACGATACGTATTATATCGCCAGGTTCTTGCCGATACACAGCCCTACTGCTTACTGTGCTGCCCTTGTGTCTCAATATATTCTTTTTTTTTTTTTACTCTGACTTTGGGTCCGTCTCAAAACTCTGTGTGCTTCCTAAGTAGTGCACTGACTCAGTAGGCAGCTGTGTAAGTAGCAGCGTTCTCTCCTCATAAAACAGATTACTGAGACGCTCTAGTTAGAGAGAGACTGCGTCATGGCTTGTTCCCACTCACTGCATGTGACCAGTGTTGTGACCAGTGTTTACTGACCTCAGCTGCAGTGCCTCCTCAGCTCCTCATAGCTCAGCCTTCGGCCTAAGAGTTGGGACAGCCTACGTGTCGGGAAGCGCATAGTATGACGTATAATACTGTTTATGTAGACACTGGATAGGTTTTGAGACCGACCCCTAATATCTCAATATTTAAAATGCGCATTTTTTATCATTTTAAAAGTTTTGGACGCAGCTACAAAGTAATTAATTTATTGTTTGAGAGTCTATATAAAAAGAAATTGAGGTACAAAATCAAAAAGTTATTGTTTTAAGATACTAAATGAGTCAGAAGATTAAAAAAATCATTATTTTGAGAAGTCCACTTTTATATATTTATATATTTGTAGATGTTAAGTTGAAAAATGTTATTATTTTAAGATACTAAATGAGTCAGAAGCTTAAAAAAATCATTATTTTTAGAAGTCCACTTTTATATATTTATATATTTGTGGATGTTAAGTTGAAAAATTGTATTATTTTAAGATACTAAATGAGTCAGAAGATAAAAAAATCATTATTTTTGAGTCCACTTTTATATATTTATATATTTGTAGATGTTAAGTTGAAAAATGTTATTATTTTAAGATACTAAATGAGTCAGAAGAAAAAAAATCATTATTTTGAGTCCACTTTTATATATTTATATATTTGGCGTATTGTCATATAATAATAAAGAAAGTAAGTAAATAGCATATATAACTATATAGTAATGGATGTGCTATATGAGGCCGTGCATATAGACCTGAGTGAAGAGATGTAGTAATGTCCCGCTGGTGCAATACTAAATACATTTTTTTAATATTTTAAAAATATTATTTGAGAATTACATAACACTATATAGTAATTATCTCAAAATAATGACCATTGTTGATTAAGAGTCTCAAATAATAACTTAGCATTTCTTTTCTATTATTTAAATGATCACATGTTGACTCAAAATAATGAAATACAGTGTTGAGGTAATGAGTTAAAGGCTAAGCACCTCTTATGAACACCGCTGGTGATTTCACATTGTAAAAAGCAATAATACACAACTAACAATAAAATTAAATACATTCAATTAAATTCAAATAAACAAACATACACATATATGTACATACATAGACATATATACGTACACAAAATAATTAAATAAATAAGTAAACAAACAAACAGATAATCAAGCTCTATTTCTTGGCTTAATAAAATAAAACGTTTTCAGACTTTTAATAATCACAAGTTAGGAACTCAAACTCTGCTGTATTTATGTGTTCTCCTCAACCTGGACCACTTGGACCACTTGGACTTCCGTGTTATGGAGTATCTCCCATTTCGAGTCATTGTTTCAACACAGCAGGTCATGTAAGATCAGAAGTCAGAACTGAGTCAGTATTTTAACAGACTGCCAGAAAG
>CM038728.1:29992074-30014574 GCA_021613375.1 Megaleporinus macrocephalus | reverse complement strand
GCTGTGTTGATGGTATGCAGTGGGGTACAGTGGAATGCAGTGGTGAGGTGATGAAGCTGTAGTGATGCAGTGCTGATGGTATGCAGTGGGGTACAGTGGAATGTAGTGGTGAGGTGATGAAGCTGTGTTGATGGTATGCAGTGGGGTACAGTGGAATGCAGTGGTGAGGTGATGAAGCTGTAGTGATGCAGTGCTGATGATATGCAGTGGGGTACAGTGGAATGCAGTGGTGAGGTGATGGAGCTGTAGTCCTGCAGTGTTGATGGTATGCAGTGGGGTACAATGGAATGCAGTGGTGAGGTGATGAAGCTGTAGTGTTGCAGTGTTGATGGTATGCAGTGGGGTACAGTGGAATGCAGTGGTGAGGTGATGAAGCTGTAGACCTGCAGTGTTGATGGTATGCAGTGGTATACAGTGGAATGCAGTGGTGAGGTGATGAAGCTGTAGTGTTGATGGTATGCAGTGGGGTACAGTGGAATGCAGTGGTGAGGTGATGAATCTGTGTTAATGCTATGCAGTGGTATACAGTGGAATGCAGTGGTGAGGTGATGAAGCTGTAGTCCTGCAGTGTTGATGGTATGCAGTGGGGTACAGTGGAATGCAGTGGTGAGGTGATAAAGCTGTAGTCTTGCAGTGTTGATGGTATGCAGTGGGGTACAGTGGAATGCAGTGGTGAGGTGATGAAGCTGTAGTCCTGCAGTGTTGATGGTATGCAGTGGGGTACAGTGGAATGCAGTGGTGAGGTGATGAAGCTGTAGTCCTGCAGTGTTGATGGTATGCAGTGGGGTACAGTGGAATGCAGTGGTGAGGTGATAAAGCTGTAGTCCTGTAGAGCTGATGCTATGCAGTGGGGTACAGTGGAATGCAGTGGTGAGGTGATAAAGCTGTAGTGTTGATGGTATGCAGTGGGGTACAGTGGAATGCAGTGGTGAGGTGATGAAGCTGTAGTCCTGCAGTGTTGATGGTATGCAGTGGAGTACAGTGGAATGCAGTGGTGAGGTGATGAAGCTGTAGTGTTGATGGTATGCAGTGGGGTACAGTGGAATGCAGTGGTGAGGTGATGAAGCTGTAGTGTTGATGGTATGCAGTGGGGTACAGTGGAATGCAGTGATGAAGCTGTAGTGTTGATGGTATGCAGTGGGGTACAGTGGAATGCAGTGGTGAGGTGATAAAGCTGTAGTGTTGATGGTATGCAGTGGGGTACAGTGGAATGCAGTGGTGAGGTGATGAAGCTGTAGTGATGCAGTGCTGATGATATGCAGTGGGGTACAGTGGAATGCAGTGGTGAGGTGATGGAGCTGTAGTCCTGCAGTGTTGATGGTATGCAGTGGGGTACAATGGAATGCAGTGGTGAGGTGATGAAGCTGTAGTGTTGTAGTGTTGATGGTATGCAGTGGGGTACAGTGGAATGCAGTGGTGAGGTGATGAAGCTGTAGACCTGCAGTGTTGATGGTATGCAGTGGGGTACAATGGAATGCAGTGGTGAGGTGATGAAGCTGTAGTGTTGCAGTGTTGATGGTATGCAGTGGGGTACAGTGGAATGCAGTGGTGAGGTGATGAAGCTGTAGTGTTGATGGTATGCAGTGGGGTACAGTGGAATGCAGTGGTGAGGTGATGAATCTGTGTTAATGCTATGCAGTGGTATACAGTGGAATGCAGTGGTGAGGTGATGAAGCTGTAGTCCTGCAGTGTTGATGGTATGCAGTGGGGTACAGTGGAATGCAGTGGTGAGGTGATGAATCTGTGTTAATGCTATGCAGTGGGGTACAGTGGAATGCAGTGGTGAGGTGATGAAGCTGTAGTCCTGCAGTGTTGATGGTATGCAGTGGGGTACAGTGGAATGCAGTGGTGAGGTGATGAAGCTGTAGTGATGCAGTGCTGATGATATGCAGTGGGGTACAGTGGAATGCAGTGGTGAGGTGATGAAGCTGTAGTCCTGCAGTGTTGATGCTATGCAGTGGTATACAGTGGAATGCAGTGGTGAGGTGATGAAGCTGTAGTCCTGCAGTGTTGATGGTATGCAGTGGGGTACAGTGGAATGCAGTGGTGAGGTGATAAAGCTGTAGTGTTGATGGTATGCAGTGGGGTACAGTGGAATGCAGTGGTGAGGTGATAAAGCTGTAGTGTTGATGGTATGCAGTGGGGTACAGTGGAATGCAGTGGTGAGGTGATGAAGCTGTAGTGTTGATGGTATGCAGTGGGGTACAGTGGAATGCAGTGGTGAGGTGATGAATCTGTGTTAATGCTATGCAGTGGTATACAGTGGAATGCAGTGGTGAGGTGATGAAGCTGTAGTCCTGCAGTGTTGATGGTATGCAGTGGGGTACAGTGGAATGCAGTGGTGAGGTGATGAATCTGTGTTAATGCTATGCAGTGGGGTACAGTGGAATGCAGTGGTGAGGTGATGAAGCTGTAGTCCTGCAGTGTTGATGGTATGCAGTGGGGTACAGTGGAATGCAGTGGTGAGGTGATAAAGCTGTAGTGTTGATGGTATGCAGTGGGGTACAGTGGAATGCAGTGGTGAGGTGATGAAGCTGTAGTCCTGCAGTGTTGATGGTATGCAGTGGGGTACAGTGGAATGCAGTGGTGAGGTGATGGAGCTGTGTTAATGCTATGCAGTGGTATACAGTGGAATGCAGTGGTGAGGTGTTGGAGCTGTAGTCCTGCAGTGTTAATGCTATGCAGTGGTGTACAGTGGAATGCAGTGGTGAGGTGATAAAGCTGTAGTGTTGATGGTATGCAGTGGGGTACAGTGGAATGCAGTGGTGAGGTGATGGAGCTGTAGTCCTGCAGTGTTAATGCTATGCAGTGGTGTACAGTGGAATGCAGTGGTGAGGTGATGAAGCTGTAGTCCTGCAGTGTTGATGGTATGCAGTGGGGTACAGTGGAATGCAGTGGTGAGGTGTTGGAGCTGTAGTCCTGCAGTGTTAATGCTATGCAGTGGTGTACAGTGGAGTGCAGTGGTGAGGTGATGAAGCTGTAGTCCTGCAGTGTTGATGGTATGCAGTGGGGTACAGTGGAATGCAGTGGTGAGGTGATGAAGCTGTAGTGTTGATGGTATGCAGTGGTATACAGTGGAATGCAGTGGTGAGGTGATGAAGCTGTAGTCCTGCAGTGTTGATGGTATGCAGTGGGGTACAGTGAAATGCAGTGGTGAGGTGATAAAGCTGTAGTGTTGATGGTATGCAGTGGGGTACAGTGGAATGCAGTGGTGAGGTGATGAAGCTGTAGTCCTGCAGTGTTGATGGTATGCAGTGGGGTACAGTGGAATGCAGTGGTGAGGTGTTGGAGCTGTAGTCCTGCAGTGTTGATGCTATGCAGTGGTATACAGTGGAATGCAGTGGTGAGGTGTTGGAGCTGTAGTCCTGCAGTGTTGATGGTATGCAGTGGTGTACAGTGGAATGTAGTGGTGAGGTGATGAAGCTGTGTTGATGGTATGCAGTGGGGTACAGTGGAATGCAGTGGTGAGGTGATGGAGCTGTAGTCCTGCAGTGTTGATGGTATGCAGTGGGGTACAGTGGAATGCAGTGGTGAGGTGATGGAGCTGTAGTCCTGCAGTGTTGATGGTATGCAGTGGTGTACAGTGGAGTGCAGTGGTGAGGTGATGAAGCTGTATTCCTGCAGTGGGGATGCAGTGCTGAGTGAATTTATCAGCATGCTTGCCAATCCTATTATCCTCCACAGGGCCGTGTTCTATTACCGTGGTAACCAGATGATGGCGGTGCGGGTCGGACTGTACAAGGCTCACTACTGGACGTGGAGCAACTCGTGGGAGGAGTTTAAGACGGTCAGTATTAATGAACTGTCTCTCTCTCTCTCTGTTAAGATGTGATTGGCGTGGATTGCGATTAACAGCTGTTGCCAATGCAGTGAAACAAGTGCTTAAAATCAAGAGTGGTGATAAAAATGAAGAAATGATAATAAAATACACTCATGTACACAGAAACACCCAGCGCTGACATTTACAAGTCCTGCAGGATTTTATGTAGATGATATAAATAAATATATAAAATTTCTCTGCGCCTCTCTTTTCTCTGTCATGTCTCTCATTCTATCTCGTCTCCCTCTGTCTCTCTCTTCCCTCCACTCTGTTCTGTCTGTCTCTTCTCCAAAATACACACAAACTATTATTTTTAAACGTTGCATCACAGCGTCGTGTGGAGGAGCCCTGCAGATCAGCCGCTAATGAATATTAATGAAGCGGGGCACACTCCAGCGAACATGCATCATCTGTCAGCCGACTGCACCGACGCCATCCTCCGAGAGAGAGAGAGAGAGAGAGAGAGAGGTAGAAAGAAAAAAGAGCCAAAAAGGTACACATAACTAGAGCGTGCGAGATAGAGAGATGGAAAGAGTAAAAAAGAGGAATAGATTGTGAAAGGTGAAAGAAATAATGTGTATATATAGACAGATATACAGTATGTGTGAGAGAAAGAGTGATATAAAGAAAAAATGAAGAATGGAGAGTGATGTAGAAAGTGAGAAGCTTATGGAGAGCAAGAATGAGATGGGCAGATATGAAGAGATAGATGAGGTAGAAAAAGAGGCTGATAGAAAGAGAAAAGGAGGATATAGAGGATGAGAGATATATAGTGTTAGTAATATCATTGTGCTGAGTTTAACACATTGGAGGAGAAATAAAATATTAATAAATAAATAAACACACACAGACCACAGTTTATGTTTTATTTTCCTTTAATATGTTAAACTCAGCACATTCAGTAACTGGGTACTATAAAACTGATAGTTCCTATTCTAAAATCTGATTGGCTGAGCTGCGTTTAAAGTGGTTCAAAGATACACAGCATACACACACAGTCCACCGCACAACAGCTTGTGGGACACTGGTGTTAATGGAACAGTGTCTGATTCGGAAAGATCAGCGAGTGTAAGAGTCCGGTTGTGATTAAACTTGTGAAGTACGATTGAGTCTATTTTCAGATATACTATGCACTGCTGGGCTGCTGGAGCCAGTATTTAAATTCCTACACAGTGCACTATGTAGGGAGCAAGGAGAGGTTTGGGATGCAGCCCCAGCGTGAGAAGAGGGACGCTGGATTGGTGGTATGTAAGACTCCTGGTGGTGATTTGGTGATAAAAGTATTTATAAAGTGAGGGTCTCTGTATTAAACAGTGATAATATCTTCAGTGTTATATGACAACAAGTTAAAAAGCTAATAAAATGACACCAATATCAAGTAATTCAATCCTGTCTATTTAATCTGTGTTGGAGCGTGAGGGGTGAGGGAGCCTGTCTTCCCCTATGAGGACCGTGATGCCTCCGCAGAATGTCGGTGATTGGTGGTCCCGCTGTTCATGTACAGAGTATAATTCAGTGCCATACCAGTTCCAAATGACAGTAAAATTGACCAATCATAGCTTTCCTCTAAGTGGGCAGGCTTAACTGTATGATCATATGAGGCCACACATTGTTTCTTGACTTGCAGTTTATCAGGAGAGGAAGCAGTAATTTTTTCAGACTGTGGTTTTGGTGAGGGGGGTTTGGGAGAGGGCCGAGGCTTAAGGGTCACGGTTCGCTACTGATATATACAGTATTTATATATATATATATATATATATATATATATATATATATATATATATATATATATATATATATATATATATATATATACTACCGCTCTAAAATCGCTTTAAAATTTCATTTCATGCAATTTTTTATGCAATTCACAAACAATATTGTCTATTTCACAATTAATGTAAGTGTATCAGATGATTTTTAAAGAATATAAATGTATTAAAGTCTATTTTTGTATAGAGGCTTATTTTACATATAGTTCTATTATCAGTAATTCTCAGTCCTCTGTCTAAACCTCCTGGTACGACCACCAATCCAAGTTAAGGATGTTATTGGACTAATTGGTTGTTAGGACACTCTTGCTCAATTGTGATCACAGCTGAAAAACATTCTACTAATAAGTGAGTATAAAAGGGAACAACATTCTAGGTTAGTTTAGTATCTGAAGATCAGCAGTTGATGGCTTGCTGATCGACTCACAATGACCAGAAAGAAACAACTTTCTTTAGAGACCCGTCAGTTCATTGTTGTGTTAAGGAAGAAGATACTCCATTAAAACAAGAACATTTCACTGTGATCCCAAACTATATATATATATATATATATATATATGTAAGTACTCAACTGTACATGCCACCTGGATAGCTGAGCTCTGCATGTCTGCTCCTCAAACACACGCCTGGCCCTGGGCTTTTCTTCTTCTCCAAGTTTGTTTTATGGCCCATCGGCCGCTTAAATTGCTCTCTCCTGGAGGGCCGCCGAATCAATAGCCGCCTCCTTTATCAGCTCATGTGAACTGGAGTGGAACTTCACAAATAATGGCGGCTGATTGCCTGTGAGCTGTCTATCGATTGGCTGAGCAGGCCGAGGATGGTCGGAGAGGAGAAGGAGAGGGCTCGGGTCGTTCCTCCTCACGGTTAATGTGTTTTTTGGGGGTCCTCGTCAGGGGGATCGAGAGATAGCCGCGCGCTCTGACCTTTGAGCCCCGACCCGGCGTAATTCAGAGATCCAGCGGCGCTGAAATAGATTTGGATGACGAGACGAGCATAAGGAGAGACTGCGTTATGCTTTCTTTTCTTTTTTTCTGAGCGCCTCTTTAAAACAGCCGCTTTTATTTTATTTTTTTTTTTCCTCTCCTGGTTTGTTTGCTCCTAAACTTGGTTGAAATGATGGCTTAATAGTATCGGTCACGCGGGCGCCTTCCTCTCCAAACCCACGAGGGTCACTGGAGTGCGAAATGAGAAATTTCACAGAATAAGTGCTTTTGCATCCGATGCTCCCTCCCCGACAGAAGTCGGAGGAGGAGGAGGAGGAGGAGGAGGAGGAGGAAGAAAAAAAATAAAATATGAAATAGTTTATTGTGGCATGCGACCGGCCCCGCTATTAGACGGATGGTTGGATTATGTGTACATCTTCTATAAGTTTAGACGGCCTTTGATTGGCAGCTGGTCGCCGGGTAAGCTCACGTTTAGAGGCCTGTTAGGGATGCGCCAGCTTTGTACCCGAAGCACTTAGTGCAATTGCGCAACGTGCCGTTGAAACATAAAAAGAATTGACATTTAAGAACTTATTTAGCTACACGCTTGGTATTTCAGAAAGGTTTTGGCGAGCAAGGCACTCCGTGAGTCATTTTCTTAGGAGGCGTCCTTGAAGAGGAACCTGACTTTGTGTAACGCTCTGCTAACCTGATGGTTTTTCATGTCTTTTCTAAAGCTGCTTCGTTGCTGTGGTTATTAAAGGGCCCATATTCTATGTTACATTCAAATTTTTCCATTTAATTACGTTTGTGTTGGATTTGGGTACCAAAAACAGTCACAGTCTCGCCCTCTGGCTCATCAATAGAATCAAACAGGTGTTGTTTGTTACTGTGCCTTTAAAGGCTCGTCCATACTCAACGTTACATACGAACGGACGGGATGGAGCAATACGGCTGCAGACCATGTGGGCAGTGCAAGACGAGCATTGTAAGATCACCATTGGCGCTCCTCAGCCAATCAGATCTGTTCGGATTTGGGGGTGTGGCACATTCTCAGGGAAGGTGCGAAGTGAGAAGCAGCAATTGGAGAATAAAGCGAGTCCGAGAAAGTCTAACTCAGACGGTTCATTTCACAATGAACATTATTAAAAATATGGTTCCAGGCTCACCAACTCCTTCATATGTGTGTGATAAAGGCACTGACACCATGTCAGCCCACATTCAAAGACAACCAGGAACTCACTCCTCTCACTACACAAGAGAAAGAGTGAGCGAGGAATACAAGAGGGACATAAACTGTTAAGACTGCATGTTTTATTGACTTTTTCTTTATAGGGTGTGTCTCAAATCCTACTGAGCTCCTACATAGGCAGCATTTTACATCATAGTATGCGCTCCCGACATGTAGACTGTCCCAATTCTTACATACCTTAAACATGCTTCTACTGAGGAACCTTATTTAGACCTGATTTTAAGGAAGCATCTAACGCTTCCTCAGCCGCTAAGACAATCCCATGATGCAACACAGGCTAATCTACAGTGAAGTGGTTTTAAAATGTGAGTTATTTTGATTCTCTCTGGTGTTTTAATGTGTTTCTGGTCATATAATCACACAAAACAGTATTTTATTATCAACTCTGTAACGAGTCCTTCACCATTTACACTTTTATACTCGAGGCTGTCTAGGTAGCAGCTGTGTAAGTAGCAGCGTTCTCTCCTCATCTCTCCTCATAAAACAGATTACTGAGACGCTCTAGTTAGAGAGAGACTGCGTCACGGCTTGTTCCCCCCACTGCAGCACGCCACCGGTGGTTTAGCTGGTTGCTAAGATATCAGCCGGCATCCAAAACAATAGCTTGAGGCTTAAAAATCCGCTAGCATAAATGCTAATGTCTCGAATATAAAACTGCTAAATGGTGAAGGACTCGTTACAGAGTTGATAATAAAATACTGTTTTGTGTGATTATATGACCAGAAACACATTAAAACTCCAGAGAGAATCAAAATAACTCACATTTTAAAACCACTTCACAGCTCGTAGATTAGCCTGTGTTGCATCATGGGATTGTCTTAGCGGCTGAAGAAGAGTTCAATACTTTCTTAAAATCAGGTCTAAATAAGGTTCCTCAGTAGAAGTATGTTTAAGGTATGTAAGAATTGGGACAGTCTACGTGTCAGGAGTGCATACTATGATGTAAAATGCTGTCTATGTAGGAGCTCCATGATGCACTATTTTTTCAAAAGCATTATTTTTTTGATGTAGCTCTTATTTTAAGAAGGAAAAAAACATTTATTTGAAGTTTTATGAAGAATTTGTTCAGTCCAGCTCTTAAAACAGTAAATATTGTTGAAATATATTGAATGGTATGTGTAATTTGTTTTATCTTTCAGTTGTTAATGACATAAAATGCTGTTAGAGCTAGTAGGCTACTTCAGTATACAGGATACAGCCTGAAATTATTAAAGATGGGACCGATCCGATACAATATCAATATCAGGGCCGATATTGACGTAATTTAATGTATCAGATATCGGGCGAATGCGGCCGATCCACTTACTGATCCATTTTTTTATTTCATTTCTATTTAGTTTTGCAAATTATTTCAACTATTTGAAATCTTGTTAAAGTTGCTGCTGCTGCTGATAAAATTTTCTTAATACTTGAACTGTTTAGATCATGCAGTCAGTCATATTGTTGTTTTTAGCATATTAGAAAGGTTTTGATACATAAGATGTTTTTTTTTTCAGTTTTGTGTTTTAAATATTTGATATGAAAGAGAACTATTGTGTTTGTATATGTATTTGGAATGCATTTACATTAAATGCATGTGTGTACTCTTCTAAGTGCTGTGTCTATTTCAGCCTCATTATGTAACCTTAAACATAGTACCAATGATAATAAACTAAAGAGCCCTTATATCGGTATTTGTATCGGTATCGGTATCTGTATCGGTATTGGCAGTTATATATCGGTATCGGATCGGAACTGAAAAACACTGGATCGCCCATCACTAGAAATTATAGACATTATGACTGTCCAGACTGTCCAGAGGTAATTTCCTCTGACTGGCCCTTACTGAGCTCTAATTAAACACCCCTACTGTAGTTCATCTGATCCTCTGTATACTTGGTTACCCTGTTCTTCAGTGGTCAGGACCCCCACAGAGCAGGTGCTGGATCAGTCTCAGTAGTGCAGTGACGCTGACATGGTGTGTGTTGTGCTGTGGTGGTTCTATAGGGCTACTTGGTGCCTCTTTATGTTCAGTGGAGTTGTTAAAAGAGATAGTAATGTAGGTGGTGTTCCAAATACAGTACTCAGTTAAACATATTTGCGCGCGGAGGGAAAACATGTGGCCACAGGGTAGTGTATATCAAATAATAGAACTTGTGCACTAAAATCGTCAGAAATGTTAAGTTTGTACTCTTTATGGAACTTATTATAGCTAAAAATATCATCATATCATCAAATATCATCATTTGACTGGAGGATATTCAGACGTTTGTATGCAAATGTGATGGTTTGTGTGACGTAACGAAAACAGTTTATTGAGAACAGGCCGGTAAATTTCTGTATTTGGACTGTACGGACAGTCCAAGTGCCTGTTTTGAAACTTTGACAATGTTTAGATGCTACAAGAAAGGAAAAAATTGGAAAAAAAGGAAAAAATTGGAAAGATATGAGCCCTTTAATAGGCAGAGCTGCAGCTTGGATACATCCTGGTGGGATTTTGGTTGTTTTATGCCTCCAAGATCAGTGGAGAGAGAGAGAGAGAGAGAGAAAGAGAGAGAGAGAGATAGAGAGAGAGAGAGAGAGAGAGAGAGAGTGAGTGTCAGGCCAGATCGCAGGGGACTGAACTACCGCTCTGAACTGTGTATGTATTCGAGTCTGTTCGACTCCCTACCGTGCACAGACCCAGTGGTTGGTCCCCCGGTGGTCCTGTACAGCGTCTGATTGCACACACACACACATGCTCGTGTGGAGAACATCAAAATATTAAGAAAGACCTCTTCTGACCTCCTCCTGGAACACAAGCCCCGCGGTGTTAGCAGCAGGTAGAATCCACAGCAGACCCCCATCACAGTATGAGTCATACAAACAGACACACAAAGACAAGTTTGCTTGTATTGTTTTAATACAACATACAAATATGACCCATATGCACAGTTGCGTGCAAAAGTTTGAACACCCTCAGTCAAATCAGACATGTACTGATGTCTCCCACTGGTTCACTCCCATTTACACTCTATTTTTTGATGATCTCATAAATAATTTAATGAGCTCTGCTCTGATTGGCTGGTTTACAGCGAGACACCGCCACTGTGATGATCACACAGAAGCAACATAGACCAATTAAAATGAACCTCTATGTAAATAAGCTCCGCCCTCATACTATATAGTTAGCTATGCTAGGTACTTGGAGCTGCTGGTATCTAATGTTACCTGTACTAGCTCCTCTCTTTCATCTGGACATCAAACACAAAGTAGATTAAAGGTGTCTCTGTGAAACTTTCAGTTGAAGATGATCTGCTTCAACCACTCACACAGCATGGCAGCTACTTACAGTCACTGTTGGAGGTTGTGGTGCTAATAAAGGTGGAGCTGCTCGTCTCTTCAGTCTCTTCAGTGTTGAACGCTGAGCTGAAGCTGCTCCATGGTGTCCGAGTGTTGGAGAAACTGTCCGGAGTGAAACGTACAGACTGCAGAGTTAAAGTTGTTCAGGATTCTGTTAAAGATGTTGGAAGTTCAGCAGCTTGTTTTAGGAATTCTCTGTTCCACCTTAAATGGAGCTGCAGTTACATTAAGGTGTCTGTAGGAGCTGCAGTGTTTAAGGTGGAACGTTAGATGAAGAATGTGGAGAAGAGGAACTTCAGGCTGGTTTGAAGATGAACATGTAGCTCTGACAGTTGGGTTGTTTGTTGGGAAGGAATGAAAAGTGGTGACGTTCTCTTCTCAGTCTGGAACTCTGGATTTCTCCTCATAGTCTCCAGTCTGGTTGGTGTTGTGGTTGTGTGTAAATGTTCTGGTTGCTGGTTGGTGTTGTGGTTGTGTGTAAATGTTCTGGTTGGTGTTGTGGTTGTGTGTAAATGTTCTGGTTGGTTGTTGTGGTTGTGTGTAAATGTTCTGGTTGCTGGTTGGTGTTGTGGTTGTATGTAAATGTTCTGGTTGCTGGTTGGTGTTGTGGTTGTGTGTAAATGTTCTGGTTGGTGTTGTGGTTGTGTGTAAATGTTCTGGTTGGTGTTGTGGTTGTGTGTAAATGTTCTGGTTGCTGGTTGGTGTTGTGGTTGTGTGTAAATGTTCTGGTTGCTGGTTGGTGTTGTGGTTGTGTGTAAATGTTCTGGTTGCTGGTTGGTGTTGTGGTTGTGTGTAAATGTTCTTGTTGCTGGTTGGTGTTGTGGTTGTGTGTAAATGTTCTGGTTGCTGGTTGGTGTTGTGGTTGTATGTAAATGTTCTGGTTGCTGGTTGGTGTTGTGGTTGTATGTAAATGTTCTGGATGCTTGTTGGTGTTGTGGTTGTGTGTAAATGTTCTTGTTGCTGGTTGGTGTTGTAGTTGTGTGTAAATGTTCTTGTTGCTGGTTGGTGTTGTGGTTGTGTGTAAATGTTCTTGTTGCTGGTTGGTGTTGTAGTTGTGTGTAAATGTTCTTGTTGCTGGTTGGTGTTGTGGTTGTGTGTAAATGTTCTGGTTGCTGGTCGGTGTTGTGGTGGTGTGTAAATGTTCTGGTTGCTGGTTGGTGTTGTGGTTGTGTGTAAATGTTCTGGATGCTGGTTGGTGTTGTGTGTAAATGTTCTGGTTGCTGGTTGGTATTGTGGTTGTATGTAAATGTTCTGGATGCTGGTTGGTGTTGTGGTTGTGTGTAAATGTTCTGGTTGCTGGTTGGTGTTGTGGTTGTGTGTAAATGTTCTTGTTGCTGGTCGGTGTTGTGGTTGTGTGTAAATGTTCTGGTTGCTGGTTGGTGTTGTGGTTGTGTGTAAATGTTCTGGTTGCTGGTTGGTGTTGTGGTTGTGTGTAAATGTTCTTGTTGCTGGTTGGTGTTGTGGTTGTGTGTAAATGTTCTGGTTGCTGGTTGTTGTTGTGGTTGTGTGTAAATGTTCTGGTTGCTGGTTGGTGTTGTGGTTGTGTGTAAATGTTCTGGTTGCTGGTTGGTGTTGTGGTTGTATGTAAATGTTCTGGTTGCTGGTTGGTGTTGTGGTTGTGTGTAAATGTTCTGGTTGGTGTTGTGGTTGTGTGTAAATGTTCTGGTTGCTTGTTGGTGTTGTGTGTAAATGTTCTGGTTGGTGTTGTGGTTGTGTGTAAATGTTCTGGTTGCTGGTTGGTGTTGTGGTTGTGTGTAAATGTTCTGGTTGGTGTTGTGGTTGTGTGTAAATGTTCTGGTTGGTGTTGTGGTTGTGTGTAAATGTTCTGGTTGCTTGTTGGTGTTGTGGTTGTATGTAAATGTTCTGGATGCTTGTTGGTGTTGTGGTTGTATGTAAATGTTCTTGTTGCTGGTTGGTGTTGTGTGTAAATGTTCTGGTTGGTGTTGTGGTTGTGTGTAAATGTTCTGGTTGCTGGTTGGTGTTGTGGTTGTGTGTAAATGTTCTGGTTGCTGGTTGGTGTTGTGGTTGTGTGTAAATGTTCTGGTTGCTGGTTGGTGTTGTGGTTGTGTGTAAATGTTCTGGTTGCTGGTTGGTGTTGTGGTTGTGTGTAAATGTTCTGGTTGGTGTTGTGGTTGTGTGTAAATGTTCTGGTTGCTGTTGTGGTTGTGTGTAAATGTTCTGGTTGCTGGTTGGTGTTGTGGTTGTGTGTAAATGTTCTGGTTGCTGGTTGTTGTTGTGGTTGTGTGTAAATGTTCTGGTTGCTGGTTGGTGTTGTGGTGGTGTGTAAATGTTCTGGTTGCTGGTTGGTGTTGTTGTGTGTAAATGTTCTGGTTGCTGGTTGGTGTTGTGGTTGTGTGTAAATGTTCTGGTTGTTGTTGTGGTTGTGTGTAAATGTTCTGGTTGCTTGTTGGTGTTGTGGTTGTGTGTAAATGTTCTGGTTGCTGGTTGGTGTTGTGGTTGTGTGTAAATGTTCTGGTTGCTGGTTGGTGTTGTGGTTGTTTGTAAATGTTCTGGTTGGTGTTGTGGGTGTGTGTAAATGTTCTGGTTGCTGGTTGGTGTTGTGGTTGTTTGTAAATGTTCTGGTTGGTGTTGTGGGTGTGTGTAAATGTTCTGGTTGGTGTTGTGGTTGTGTGTAAATGTTCTGGTTGCTGGTTGTTGTTGTGGTTGTGTGTAAATGTTCTGGTTGCTGGTTGGTGTTGTGGTTGTGTGTAAATGTTCTGGTGGCTGGTTGTTGTGGTTGTGTGTAAATGTTCTGGTTGCTGGTTGTGGTTGTGTGTAAATGTTCTGGTGGCTGGTTGTTGTGGTTGTGTGTAAATGTTCTGGTTGCTGGTTGGTGTTGTGGTTGTGTGTAAATGTTCTGGTGGCTGGTTGTTGTGGTTGTGTGTAAATGTTCTGGTTGCTGGTTGGTGTTGTTGTGTGTAAATGTTCTGGTTGCTGGTTGGTGTTGTGGTTGTGTGTAAATGTTCTGGTTGTTGTTGTGGTTGTGTGTAAATGTTCTGGTTGGTGTTGTGGTTGTGTGTAAATGTTCTGGTTGCTGGTTGGTGTTGTGGTGGTGTGTAAATGTTCTGGTTGCTGGTTGGTGTTGTTGTGTGTAAATGTTCTGGTTGCTGGTTGGTGTTGTGGTTGTGTGTAAATGTTCTGGTTGTTGTTGTGGTTGTGTGTAAATGTTCTGGTTGCTTGTTGGTGTTGTGGTTGTGTGTAAATGTTCTGGTTGCTGGTTGGTGTTGTGGTTGTGTGTAAATGTTCTGGTTGCTGGTTGGTGTTGTGGTTGTTTGTAAATGTTCTGGTTGGTGTTGTGGGTGTGTGTAAATGTTCTGGTTGCTGGTTGGTGTTGTGGTTGTTTGTAAATGTTCTGGTTGGTGTTGTGGGTGTGTGTAAATGTTCTGGTTGGTGTTGTGGTTGTGTGTAAATGTTCTGGTTGCTGGTTGTTGTTGTGGTTGTGTGTAAATGTTCTGGTTGCTGGTTGGTGTTGTGGTTGTGTGTAAATGTTCTGGTGGCTGGTTGTTGTGGTTGTGTGTAAATGTTCTGGTTGCTGGTTGTGGTTGTGTGTAAATGTTCTGGTGGCTGGTTGTTGTGGTTGTGTGTAAATGTTCTGGTTGCTGGTTGGTGTTGTGGTTGTGTGTAAATGTTCTGGTTAATGTTGTGGTTGTATGTAAATGTTCTGGTTAATGTTGTGGTTGCTGGTTGGTGTTGTGGTTGTGTGTAAATGTTCTGGTTGCTTGTTGGTGTTGTGGTTGTGTGGAAATGTTCTGGTTCCTTGTTGGTGTTGTGGTTGTGTGGAAATGTTCTGGTTCCTTGTTGGTGTTGTGGTTGTGTGTAAATGTTCTGGTTGCTGGTTGGTGTTGTGGTTGTGTGTAAATGTTCTGGTTGGTGTTGTGGTTGTGTGTAAATGTTCTGGTTGCTGGTTGGTGTTGTGGTTGTGTGTAAATGTTCTGGTTGCTTGTTGGTGTTGTGTGTAAATGTTCTGGTTGCTGGTTGGTGTTGTGGTTGTGTGTAAATGTTCTGGTTGGTGTTGTAGTTGTGTGTAAATGTTCTGGTTGCTGGTTGGTGTTGTGGTTGTGTGTAAATGTTCTGGTTGCTGGTTGGTGTTGTGGTTGTGTGTAAATGTTCTGGTTGGTGTTGTGGTTGTGTGTAAATGTTCTGGTTGCTGGTTGGTGTTGTGGTTGTGTGTAAATGTTCTGGTTGCTGGTTGGTGTTGTGGTTGTGTGTTAATGTTCTGGTTCCTTGTTGGTGTTGTGGTTGTGTGTAATTGTTGGGGTGTAAATATTAACTGTTACGTAACAGTGTAGGATTTGGAGCTCGGCCTGTTTTATCCTCCCTCTTCTATAAAAGCAGGATTTGGGTTTGAAGAACAGAGTTTGAGGTTCAGGGTATGTACAGTACTCTATACTGAACTCTCACTATAACACTATGGGTGTGTCTCAAAACCTACTGAGCTCCTACATAGGCAGCAGTTTAAGTCATAGTATGCGCTCCTGACATGTAGACTGTCCCAATTCTTACATACCTTAAACATGCTTCTACTGAGGAACCTTATTTAGACCTGATTTTAAGAAAGCATCAAACGTATTTTATTATCAACTCTGTAACGAGTCCTTCACCATTTAGCAGTTTTATACTCCAGACATTAGCATTTACGCTAGCGGATTTTTAAGCCTCTGGCTATTGTTTTGGATGCTAGCCGGTAGCTTAGCAACCAGCTAAACCTCTGGTGGTGTGCTGCAGTGTGTGGGAACAAGCCGTGACTCAGTCTCTCTCTAACTAGAGCGTCTCAGTAATCTGTTTTATGAGGAGAGATGAGGAGAGAACGCTGATACTTACACAGCTGCTACCTAGACAGCCTACTTAGACACTCACTAGGGTTTGAGACAGACCCTATATAACAATGTACATACAGTTTTACAGTGTAGGTTCTTCGTAATCCAATCAATAGGATGAAAACTCTGGGAGTCCGAGTGGTTTGGTGCTCCATTCTAGTTAAATCAAAGAATGAGAATTGTTCACAGTGGTGGTGATAGTAACCAGATGTCTAAAGACGTTCAGTGCCTGTAACAGCCACTCACAGGAACTTATTCCATGAGATGATTATATATATATATATATATATATATATATATATATATATATATATATATATACATACATACACACACACACTGCCTAATGTGTGAGACACTATGTTATGATAGGCGTGAGATAAAGTTTTGGCTTAAAATGTATTTTTAAATCATGGAATATATAAAAGCTCAGGTTCTCAGGTGGTTTTGGATAGTAAATAAAATGGACATCACAGCATACAGAGAGATCAGAGCAGGTTTATCTACAGAGAGTCATTACAGTTCTATGTAAAAACATACTGACTGACTTTGTTTACATCTCAGCAGATTTTTTTCAAACATCAATTAAGAGCTAATTTGTGCAAAGGTTTTAAAATTATTCATAATCATTACTCAGGTAGAAGTATAGATACTAGAGTTTAAAAATACTTTTGCAGATGTTGAAGCATCAACTGAAGCTTTTTACTCCAGTAAAAGTGTAAAAGTACTGCTTTCAGAACTACTTCAAGTATAAAAGTAATGTAAAGAAAAAAAATGCCATTAAGGACAAAAGCTTAGGACGCACCATAGGGGTCTATAGTGCACTAGCCCACCTCCCCAAAAACCCCATTCTTCTAAAAGCTATAATGACTATAATGTTATATTAAAATGTTAATATTGATAAATTTGGGATGCGCTAGGCTTCCTGTTTCAGCTCATATACGCCCATTGAACATGAATGTAGTTTAGTACAATGTAAATATATTAAAGAAGCATATCTGTTACTACTGAACATTAACATGTGTTTCATGGAGCAGAAGATATGATGACTAGTTGTCTATAAGTATTGTAATGAAGTCAAACTTCAAGGACATGTTATCAATAATCTTTACTGGAATGTAAATGTACATGAATGAAAACAAGCTGAAATGAAATAGGAGTAACGAGACTATGTTTAAAATGTAATTAGTAGAAAGTACAGATAATAGAGTGTAAATGTAAGGAGTAGAAAGTACTGATAATGGAGTGTAAATGTAAGGAGTAGAAAGTACTGATAATGGAGTGTAAATGTAAGGATTAGAAAGTACAGATAATGGAGTGTAAATGTAAGGATTAGAAAGTACAGATAATGGAGTGTAAATGTAAGGAGTAGAAAGTACTGATAATGGAGTGTAAATGTAAGGAGTAGAAAGTACTGATAATGGAGTGTAAATGTAAGGAGTAGAAAGTACTGATAATGGAGTGTAAATGTAAGGAGTAGAAAGTACTGATAATGGAGTGTAAATGTAAGGAGTAGAAAGTACTGATAATGGAGTGTAAATGTAAGGAGTAGAAAGTACAGATAATGGAGTGTAAATGTAGGGAATAGAAAGTACTGATAATGGAGTGTAAATGTAGGGAATAGAAAGTACTGATAATGGAGTGTAAATGTAAGGAGTAGAAAGTACTGATAATGGAGTGTAAATGTAAGGAGTAGAAAGTACAGATAATGGAGTGTAAATGTGAGGAGTAGAAAGTACTGATAATGGAGTGTAAATGTAGGGAATAGAAAGTACTGATAATGGAGTGTAAATGTGAGGAGTAGAAAGTACTGATAATGGAGTGTAAATGTAAGGAGTAGAAAGTACAGATAATGGAGTGTAAATGTAAGGTGTATAAAGTACTGATAATGGAGTGTAAATGTGAGGAGTAGAAAGTACTGATAATGGAGTGTAAATGTGAGGAGTTGAAAGTACTGATAATGGAGTGTAAATGTGAGGAGTAGAAAGTACTGATAATGGAGTGTAAATGTAAGGAGTAGAAAGTACAGATAATGGAGTGTAAATGTAAGGTGTATAAAGTACTGATAATGGAGTGTAAATGTAGGGAATAGAAAGTACTGATAATGGAGTGTAAATGTAAGGAGTAGAAAGTACTGATAATGGAGTGTAAATGTAAGGAGTAGAAAGTACTGATAATGGAGTGTAAATGTAAGTAGTAGAAAGTACTGATGATGGAGTGTAAATGTAGGGAATAGAAAGTACTGATAATGGAGTGTAAATGTAAGTAGTAGAAAGTACTGATGATGGAGTGTAAATGTAGGGAATAGAAAGTACTGATAATGGAGTGTAAATGTAAGGAGTAGAAAGTACTGATAATGGAGTGTAAATGTAAGGAGTTGAAAGTACTGATGATGGAGTGTAAATGTAGGGAGTAGAAAGTACTGATGATGGAGTGTAAATGTAGGGAGTAGAAAGTACTGATAATGGAGTGTAAATGTAAGGAGTAGAAAGTACTGATAATGGAGTGTAAATGTAAGGAGTAGAAAGTACTGATAATGGAGTGTAAATGTAAGGAGTAGAAAGTACTGATAATGGAGTGTAAATGTAAGGAGTAGAAAGTACTGATAATGGAGTGTAAATGTAAGGAGTAGAAAGTACTGATAATGGAGTGTAAATGTAAGGAGTAGAAAGTACTGATAATGGAGTGTAAATGTAAAGAGTAGAAAGTACAGATAATGGAGTGTAAATGTAAGGAGTAGAAAGTACTGATAATGGAGTGTAAATGTAAGGAGTAGAAAGTACTGATAATGGAGTGTAAATGTAAGGAGTAGAAAGTACTGATAATGGAGTGTAAATGTAAGGAGTAGAAAGTACTGATAATGGAGTGTAAATGTAAGGAGTTGAAAGTACTGATGATGGAGTGTAAATGTAGGGAGTAGAAAGTACTGATAATGGAATGTAAATGTAAGGAATAGAAAGTACTGATAATGGAGTGTAAATGTAAGTAGTAGAAAGTACTGATAATGGAGTGTAAATGTAAGGAGTAGAAAGTACTGATAATGGAGTGTAAATGTAAGGAGTAGAAAGTACTGATAATGGAGTGTAAATGTAAGGAGTAGAAAGTACTGATAATGGAGTGTAAATGTAAGGAGTAGAAAGTACTGATGATGGAGTGTAAATGTGAGGAGTAGAAAGTACTGATGATGGAGTGTAAATGTAGGGAATAGAAAGTACTGATAATGGAATGTAAATGTAAGGAATAGAAAGTACTGATAATGACTCCTCTGGGTCTGTGTTTCTCTGGTTCTCCTCTCTCAGCCTGCCTACTGGCCCCCACATTGTGATGTTAGATGTTGATCCTGCTTGTAGACACAAGAGTTATTGACGTGCCACTGTATGTCCCATCCATCATGGCTCTTAAGTGAATTCTCTCCTGAAGGGCACTTCAGCGGTGTCAGCGGTGTCCCCGGTCACTCCGGTCTGTCCACAGTGTGGACGTGTAGATCTCTCATCCTGTTCTCTCACACAGGGCATAAACTTCTGTCCTGGCCAGGAGATCGCTGGGGTCACCACACACACCCAGCAGGAGCACACCATGCAGCCGCTCATCTTCCACCTGGGGCGGGACCCAGGAGAGAAATACCCAATCAGGTGAGACATTGATGTGCACGAGGTGTGCATGAGGTGTAGAGAATTAAAGAAGCCATGTCACCCCCTATGCTTCCTGGGGGACTTTCAGAATGACCACAGGGATTGTTTTGAAGAGATATGGTGTTATAAAACACTTATACAACAAAATGTTACGCACCATATTGCCCCCTATGCTTTCTGTAATGTATTGCAATCTGATAGACTGCCTGTGTGCAGTAGTTTTTGTTTTTCACTGGAACTGAATAGTCACCCAAATATTCCAGACCTGTAAAAGGCTCGCGCAGACTGGCCGGCGTGATTCAGAGCGTGCTGGTGTATATCTATGGATGTGGTTTGGGCTATTTGGGTGACTATTGAGTCCTGGTGTTTGTTAGTCTCATAGCCTGAGCTCTAAAGCAGCCAGATTGGGC
This sequence comes from Megaleporinus macrocephalus, assembly GCA_021613375.1. Lineage (NCBI taxonomy): Eukaryota > Metazoa > Chordata > Actinopteri > Characiformes > Anostomidae > Megaleporinus > Megaleporinus macrocephalus. The sequence goes on along the minus strand of CM038728.1, from coordinate 29,994,627 downwards.
TTCAATGCATTGAGTACATTTGATATTTTTTCGGAAACTAGTCCTTTAAATTGAATGGTAAACATCGTATCTCCCCCTACAGTTCCTGTAGTGAACTGCAGTCTGACAGATTGGCTGTGTAGGTATTTTAAACGATGTAGATCATGTTTTAAAGAATGGTAATTTTCCCAAATTTGCATTTTTCTGTAGTTAAACAGCCCAGATGTCCAAATTTTTGATAGTATTTGGGTAGTTAATGCCTGAAGAATCGCTGACTCTTCTGGCTGCTGTCCAAAAACATGTTTTTTGTCACGAGAAAACACAAAACTTTTGAACTAAACGTATGTGAGAATAGCTATAACACGTAGACCATACGGTATTTCCAAAACGGACGTCAACAAACAAGCAATACAAGTTGTCACTGTGTTGATTTGACGCCAAATGAAAGTCTGCGATTAGTCGGCGAACACTCGCGGCGGCTCAGCGAGTGTCTTTCAGGCGTTCAAACTATACGACTGAGCGAGCGCCGAGTGGTCGCCGATTTGCCTCCAAGCAGAGGGTTTTGTCGGAGATCTACAAAAACCAGTCAGCGACTGAAAAAACAGGCTAAAATCGTGTAGTGTGAACCAGGCATTAGAACTCAAGCAACCAGGGTAGCGTTGCTAATAAACACTGGAACTCAATAGTCACCCAAATATCCCAAATCTCTATAAGGTTGATGTAGACTTGCTGAAGTGATTTGGAGCGTGCTGATGTATGTGTATGGATGTGGTTTGAGCTATTTGGGTGACTATTGAGTCCTGGTGTTTGTTAGCAGTGTTAGCCTCATAGGTCTAAAGAAGCCAGATTAGGACTCTAAACATGTCTTGGTCACTCAAAATAGTCCTTTAAATCGAACAGTAAATATCATACCGCCCTCTACAGTGTCTGTAGTGTACTGCACAAAAGTGAAAAGTGATATTGCAATAGTTTTGTTTTTCTATAGTTTAGCTACTCAACTAATTTAAGCTACTAGGATAACGTTGCTAATAAACACTGGAACTCAATAGTCACCCAAATACCCTTAATCTGTGAATGGTTCCTGCAGACTTGCAGAAGTGATTTAGAGCATGCTGTAAGCTGGGTAAAAAAAGGTTTTGGTGATGTACTTTTGTGGAAGTGATTTTCGGTGACTGTTGAGTTCTGGTGTTTGTTAGAAACGTTAGGCTTGTAGCTTGAGTTCTAAGGAAGCCAGATTTGGACTCTAAACATGTTTCCATCAATTGACTACACATGGAGTAAAAATGTGTTTGCATTTGATTTTTTCATTAAATGATTCCCCTAAAAAATAAAATCCATATCGCCCCCTACAGTTCTTGCAGTGTGCTGCAATCTGACAGATTCACTGTATGGATCATATGAATGTTATAGAGCACTTTTAACCAGTAATAAAAATCCAATTGATCCAGTTTTCATGTAGCCCAGTCCATATTTTGTGTCTGTAGGTTAGATCTATAGCTATCGGGTTAACGTTGCTAATAAGCAATAGAACTCAATAGTCACCCAAATACTCCAAATCTGTCCAGTAGCTATATGCAGACTTGCCGGTGTGGTTCAGAGCATGCTATGACTTACGAGGAGCTATAACATCAACAAATCTTGTTTAGGATTGATATTGGATACGGTTCCCTCATATTTATGACTGTCCTTGTCAAAGAATACTGATTCTATTTTTTATGGAAATATTTTGGGCTATTTGGGTGACTGTTGAGTCCCAGTGTTTGTTAGCAATGTTAGCCTTCTAGCTTTACACTGAAGAAGCCAGATTTGTATTTCAGACACATCTAAGTCAATAGAGTAGAGGGTCCTTGAAATCGTACAAACCTTGTTTAGGATTGATCTTAGATACGGTTCCTCCATATCCCCCCCCCCATTATTATGGCCTAGATCTCCAGCTATCGGGTTCAAATTGCTATGAATCAATAGATCTCAATAGTCACCCAAATAGTAGCCCAAATCTGTGAAAAGTTCATTAAGGTCCTGTAGACTTGCCAGTGTGGTTCAGAGCGTGCTATTGGGTGACTATTGAGTCCTAGTGTTTGTTAGCAATATTAGTTCGTTAGCTCTACAAACCAGATTTGTATTTCAGACACATCTAAGTCAATAGAGTACATCTGGGTTGAGTAAACAGTTGAGAAAGTTTGACTTTTTGGCAAGATATTCCTTATATTCCTCAGACACTAACAGCCATAGTGCCCCCTACAGGACCTGCTATCGGGTAAACATTGCTAATAAACACTAGGACTCAATAGTCACCCAAATAGCCCAAATCATAAGCAATAGCATGCTCTGAACCACACTGGCAGGTCTACATGACCTTAATGAACTTTTCACAGATTTGGGCTACTATTTAGGTGACTATTGAGATCTATTGATTCGTAGGAATGTTAACCCGATAGCTGGAGATCTAGGTCATAAAAATGGAGGAACCGTATCCAAGATCAATCCTAAACAAGGTTAGTTCATTTTATAGCTCCCGGTACGTCATAGCATGCTCTGAACAACATTGGCAAGTCTACATGACCTTAACGGACA
>CM038728.1:29924574-29987074 GCA_021613375.1 Megaleporinus macrocephalus | reverse complement strand
ATCCCAACATGATATAGCACATCACACCCCAACATAGAGCATCCCATTACAGTATGGTACATCCTATAGCAACACAGCATATCCCAACATGATATAGCACATCACACCCCAACGTAGAGCATCCCATTACAGTATGGTACATCCTATAGCAACACAGCATATCCCAACATGATATAGCACATCACACCCCAACATAGAGCATCCCATTACAGTATGGTACATCCTATAGCAACACAGCATATCCCAACATGATATAGCACATCACACCCCAACATAGAGCATCCCATTACAGTATGGTACATCCTATAGCAACACAGCATATCCCAACATGATATAGCACATCACACCCCAACGTAGAGCATCCCATTACAGTATGGTACATCCTATAGCAACACAGCATATCCCAACATGATATAGCACATCACACCCCAACATAGAGCATCCCATTACAGTATGGTACATCCTAAAGCAACACAGCATATCCCAACATGATATAGCACATCACACCCCAACATAGAGCATCTCATTACAGTATGGCACATCCTAAAGCAACACAGCATATCCCAACATGGTATAGCACATCACACCCCAACATAGAGCATCCCATTACAGTATGGCACATCCTAAAGCAACACAGCATATCCCAACATGATATAGCACATCACACCCCAACGTAGAGCATCCCATTACAGTATGGTACATCCTATAGCAACACAGCATATCCCAACATGATATAGCACATCACACCCCAACATAGAGCATCCCATTACAGTATGGTACATCCTATAGCAACACAGCATATCCCAACATGATATAGCACATCACACCCCAACATAGAGCATCCCATTACAGTATGGTACATCCTATAGCAACACATCCTATAGCAACACATCCCAAAGCAACACAGCATATCCCAACATGATATAGCACATCACACCCCAACATAGAGCATCTCATTACAGTTTGGCACATCCTATAGCAACACATCCTAAAGCAACACAGCATATCCCAATACAAAATAGCAAATCTGAACTCAACATAATATAGCCCCATACAACATGGCATATCCCAGCCCAAAACACAGCACATCTCAATTCAGTGCAGCACACTTCAACCCAATATGGCATATCCCAGCACACTGAAGCACATCCCAAACCAGTATAACACATCCCAAACCAGTATAACACATCCCAAACCAGTATAACACATCCCAAACCAAGCATGGCATAACCCAATACAATGCAGCCAATCCCAACCCAACATAGCACATCACATCACAACCCAAACTAACATCCCAAAGCAGTCTGACAGATCCCAACCGCACGTGGCACATCTCCATCCCAACACATCTCAACCTAATGTAGCACATCCCAACACAGCACATGCACATCATAGCAAATCCCAACACAACATATCCCCATCCATTGCAGCACATTCTCAACCAAATTCTAGACAGCACATCCCAGCATGATACATCCAAACCTGTATATTTCAACCCGCCAGCCCATCCTATCCCAACACAGATCAATGCATCCTAACACAACAACTGATCATGGCACAGTACACCCCAACACAGCCCACTGCAACACAGTACATTTCATCCCAACTAAACCCAGAATGGTCCAACCCATCCGGACCCAAAACAACTCGTTACTATACTGTATGTACTATATTACTATACTGCTAAATACTACTATAGTACTTTATAATTCATATAAATGTTACTGCTATCTCGTTACTATACTGTATATACTATATTACTATACTGCTAAATACTACTATAGTACTTTATAATTCATAAAAACGTTACTTCTATCTCGTTACTATACTATATATACTATATTACTATACTGCTAAATACTACTATAGAACTTTATAATTCATATAAATGTTACTGCTATCTCATTACTATACTGTATATACTATATTACTATACTGCTAAATACTACTATAGTACTTTATAATTCATATAAACGTTACTGCTATCTTGTTATTATGCTATATATACTATATTACTATACTGCTAAATACTACTGTAGTACTTTATAATTCATATAAACGTTACTTCTATCTTGTTACTGTATATACTATATTACTATACTGCTAAATACTACTATACTACTTTATAATTCATATAAACGTTACTTCTATCTTGTTACTGTATATACTATATTACAATACTGCTAAATACTACTATAGTACTTTATAATTCATATAAATGTTACTGCTATCTCGTTACTATACTGTATATACTATATTACTATACTGCTAAATACTACTATAGTACTTTATAATTCATATAAACGTTACTGCTATCTTCTTACTATATATACTATATTACTATACTGCTGAATACTACTATAGTACTTTATAATTCATATAAACGTTACTTCTATCTCGTTACTATACTGTATATACTATATTACTATACTGCTAAATACTACTATAGTACTTTATAATTCATAAAAACGTTACTTCTATCTCGTTACTATACTATATATACTATATTACTATACTGCTAAATACTACTATAGAACTTTATAATTCATATAAACGTTACTTCTATCTTGTTACTGTATATACTATATTACTATACTGCTAAATACTACTATACTACTTTATAATTCATATAAACGTTACTTCTATCTTGTTACTCTATATACTATATTACTATACTGCTAAATACTACTATAGTACTTTATAATTCATATAAACGTTACTGCTATCTTCTTACTATATATACTATATTACTATACTGCTAAATACTACTATAGTACTTTATAATTCATATAAACGTTACTTCTATCTCGTTACTATACTGTATATACTATATTACTATACTGCTAAATACTACTATAGTACTTTATAATTCATAAAAACGTTACTTCTATCTCGTTACTATACTATATATACTATATTACTATACTGCTAAATACTACTATAGAACTTTATAATTCATATAAATGTTACTGCTATCTCATTACTATACTGTATATACTATATTACTATACTGCTAAATACTAGAATAGTACTTTATAATTCATATAAACGTTACTGCTTTCTTGTTACTGTATATACTATATTACTATACTGCTAAATACTACTATAGTACTTTATAATTCATATAAATGTTACTGCTATCTCGTTACTATACTGTATATACTATATTACTATACTGCTAAATACTACTATAGTACTTTATAATTCATATAAACGTTACTTCTATCTCGTTACTATACTGTATATACTATATTACTATACTGCTAAATACTACTATACTACTTTATAATTCATATAAACGTTACTTCTATCTTGTTACTGTATATACTATATTACTATACTGCTAAATACTACTATAGAACTTTATAATTCATAAAAACGTTACTGCTATCTCATTACTATACTGTATATACTATATTACTATACTGCTAAATACTAGTATAGTACTTTATAATTCATATAAAACATTACTGTTATCTCGTTACTATACTGTATATACTATATTACTATACTGCTAAATACTACTATAGTACTTTATAATTCATATAAAACATTACTGTTATCTCGTTACTATACTGTATATACTATATTACTATACTGCTAAATACTACTATAGTACTTTATAATTCATATAAATGTTACTTCTATCTTGTTACTGTATATACTATATTACTATACTGCTAAATACTACTATAGTACTTTATAATTCATATAAATGTTACTGCTATCTCGTTACTATACTGTATATACTATATTACTATACTGCTAAATACTACTATAGTACTTTATAATTCATATAAACGTTACTGCTATCTTCTTACTATATATACTATATTACTATACTGCTAAATACTACTATAGTACTTTATAATTCATATAAACGTTACTTCTATCTTGTTACTATACTGTATATACTATATTACTATACTGCTAAATACTACTATAGTACTTTATAATTCATATAAACGTTACTGCTATCTTCTTACTATATATACTATATTACTATACTGCTAAATACTACTATAGTACTTTATAATTCATATAAACGTTACTGCTATCTTGTTACTATATATACTATATTACTATACTGCTAAATACTACTATAGTACTTTATAATTCATAAAAACGTTACTTCTATCTCGTTACTATACTATATATACTATATTACTATACTGCTAAATACTACTATAGTACTTTATAATTCATATAAACGTTACTGCTATCTTGTTACTATATATACTATATTACTATACTGCTAAATACTACTATAGTACTTTATAATTCATATAAATGTTACTGCTATCTCGTTACTATACTATATATACTATATTACTATACTGCTAAATACTACTATAGTACTTTATAATTCATATAAATGTTACTGCTATCTCGTTACTATACTGTATATACTATATTACTATACTGCTAAATACTACTATAGTACTTTATAATTTATATAATCGTTACTGCTATCTCGTTACTATACTATATATACTATATTACCATACTGCTAAATACTACTATAGTACTTTATAATTTATCCCAGCTCTCGTTACTGCTATCTCGTTACTATACTGTATTACTATACTACTAAATACTACTGTAGTACTTTACAATTCCTCCCAGTTCTCATTACTGCTATCTTGTTACTATACTATATATATATATTACTGTACTGCTAAATACTACTATAGTACTTTATAATTCATAAAAACGTTACTGCTATCTCCTTACTATACTTTATATATTATATATATATATATATATATATATATATATATATATATATATATATATATATATATATATATATATTACTGTACTGCTAAATACTACTATAGTACTTTATAATTCCTCACAGTCCTCGTTACTGCTATCTCGTTACTAGAGCTATTCTTGGATGTCATGAGAATGATTAATGACGCTCCGGCCTTTTTTCCTGACGGCGCTAACCAGGACGCCTGACCAAAAAGAGACCGAAAGATTGGCCCCAGGACATCTCGGGCCCTGTCCCAGCTGCCTGAACCCTCGCCTCCCACCTTTAGCCCCACCTCGCCCTGTGGCCCAGCCGCCCTGCAGCAAGCACTTAAGCCCTGCGGCTAATGTAGCCAGCGGCTCGAGCCTCATCTGCCGCCGACAAGCATTTCAGCCTCCAATCAATAGTCCTCACTGAATTGCTCAATTTCCACAGGGGCGAGAGGGAGAGCGGGAGAGAAAGGGCAGAGGTATTTGATTGTCTCTTCAGCTCAATTCCCTCGCCTTCTGCCAAGTGTGCGCACGTGTCAGTTGGCTTCTTCCATTTATCCGTTCAATTGTACTTGTCTATGTCCTGTCCGGGCGAGCGCTGATACGGGGGTTACTTGTTTTTATTGCCCCCCCCCCCCTCCCCTGCACACCAGAGCTTCTGGAAGTGCCGTATTTGTGTGCGAGTGCCGGCAGTGGAGGGGTTGTGAATCACTAATCCGTTTGGTGACACCTGAGCAATGCCCCTGCCCCCTGGGTGCCATGCATTATAAATCAAAAGCCCGCATTTGCATGCAGTGTTATTATAATTTATGCCTGCACGCTTGCAGTAGGGAATCTGCGGGTTAGGACTGGAAGTGATGCTAACGAACCGTGCTGACTGAGGATTTTTCATTGTTCGTCTGGACCCTCAGCATAAATAAACATGCCGGCATTAATTATTGATTCAGGACTTAAGGGTCCAGGGGTTCCGTCCGCGGAGGTAAGCGCAGACACCAGATCCTTTGTGAAAAGCGCCTGACGCCTGCTGTTCGTGGAACCGAACGTTTCGCCGCGCTTGATCGCATCTTTCCATCTTTCTAATGTCTGAGTGGATCAAACGTTGGCTCTCGGGAGGTGAGGAAGTGATGTAGCACGTTGCTTTTGGCTCTGCTTCCAGTCCTGTTTGTCTCTGTCAGACTCTGGATTTTTATCACAGGCCTAAGTTCAAACAACTGATTAAACAAACTGCTCTGCTCCCTCAGGAACCTCCAGCTCACCCAGAACCTTTTAGAACTTGTTTTGTATAATCCAGCTGCACCAAAAGTGATAGATGAATAATATAGGAGTGATAGATTAATGATAAACGAGTGATGGATTACTGATAGAACAGAGATAGTGGTGTGTTAGACTAGTTATATAGTGGTGGAGTGGTCAATTAGTAATACAGTACCAGTACATGATTGTTGTTATACATAGAGGAGTGATAGATTAATGATAAACGAGTGATGGATTACTGATAGAACAGCGATAGTAGAGTGTCTGATTAGTTATATGGTAAGGGAGGTGTGATAGATTAGTGGTAGAGAGATAGAAGAGTGATAAATGAGTGCTCAACCAATAATAGAGTGATGGAGGACTAATAGATTAGTGGTGGGAGAGCAGTGTGAGAGTTCTATTTTTGTGATAAAGGAGTGATATGTTAGTGGTGAAGTGGTCAATTAGTAATACAGTACCAGTACATGAGTGTTGTTATACATAGAGGAGTGATAGATTAATGATAAACAATGATGGATTAGTGATAGAACAGCGATAGTGGAGTGTTTGATTAGTTATATGGTAAGGGAGGAGTGATAGATTAGTGGTAGGGAGATAGAAGAGTGATAAACGAGTGCTAAAAAATAATAGAGTGATGGAGGACTAATAGATCAGTGGTGAAAGAGCAGTGGATGAGTTCTATATTAGTGATAAAGGAGTGATATATTAGTGGTAGAGTGGTCAATTAGTAATACAGCACCAGTACATGAGTGTTGTTATACATAGAAGAGTGAGATTATCATAGAGGAGTGATATATTAGTGATTGAAGTGTGAAGAGATTAGTGATAGATGACTGATAGAATAGTGATAATGGGATGATAGACTAGTGATATTTTAGTCATAGATAAGCAATAAAGGAGTGATATAGGAGTGATAGATTAATGATAAACAATGATGGATTAGTGATAGAACAGTGATAGTGGTGTGTTATATTAGTTATATGGTAAGGAAGGAGTGATAGATTAGTGGTAGGGAGATAGAAGAGTGATAAACGAGTGCTAAAAGAATAATAGAGTGATGGAGCACTAATAGATTAGTAGTGGGAGGGCAATGTGTGAGTTCTATATTAGTGATAGAGGAGTGATAAATTAGTGGTGGAGTGGTCAATTAGTAATACAGCATCAGTACATGAGTTGTTATTCATAGAAGAGTTAGATCAATCATAGAGGAGTGATAGATTAATGATAAACGAGTGATGGATTAGTGATAGAACTGTGATAGTGGAGTGTTTGATTAGTTATATGGTAAGGCAGGAGTGATAGATTAGATAGGGAGATAGAAGAGTGATTAACGAGTGCTAAAAGAATAATAGAGTGATGGAGGACTATTAGATCAGTGGTGGAGGAGCAGTGCGTGAGTTCTATATTAGTGATAAAGGAGTGATATATTAGTGGCGGAGTGGTCAATTAGTAATAGGGCAGAGTGTTGTTATTTATAGAAGAGTGAGATCAATCATAGAGGAGTGATATATTAGTGAAGTGTGAAGAGAATAGTGCTATTAGTAATGACTATTGACTGCGTTTACTCCACTAATAAAGGAGTGGAGTGATAGAGTAGTGAAAAAGAAGGGACAGTAGTCATAGAAGAACGATAGAGTGATATTAGTGATAAAGGAATGACAGAAACGTGCAATGGAAATTAGGAAGTGATAAAAGAATAGTGGGGTTTGATTAGGAGTGACAAATTAGTGATAGAGGAGTGATATATTACTGATTCAGAGGCAATAGCAGAGATGTTAGTGATAGAAAAACAATACATGAGTCATATTAGTGATAAAGGGGGAGCACAGGAGTGCTAGAGGTGTGATCTTAGTGATAGAAGAGTGATTTATTTGTGGCATTGGAACAATATATTAGAGATAGTAGTGACAGGAATTATAGTGAGAGTGATAGAAGAGCAGTAGAGGAATGATTGAGGGGTAACTAAGGAGTGATGGCGTGACAGTAGAACAGGAGGTTTGATAGAGGAGTGAAAGATGAGCAATAAAGGAGTTGCAGAAATGTGAACTTGGAAGTAATAGAGTGACACAAGTGACAGAGGAGTGATAGAACGATGGAGTGATGTAGCGATAGAGGAGCAGGTGTTCTTGCGTGGAGGAAGCCCCATTGCTCCCTGCGGGGGAAGGAGGAGTGAAGGTGTGAATGGGACAGAGCCTGGGGTTATTATACTAATTGACCCCTCACCCTGCACACGCACACTCGTGCACACACTCCCCAGGGGCCAATCAGAGGGCTCTGTTTTGGCTTGGGGGAGGAGGACAGAGGGACGTATGAGAGGGGGGCCGGAGGGACGGAGCTGACACAGGTGCTGCTGCCGCTGTATTAAGGGTGTAATTGCTGTGGTGATATTTGTCTACAGGGTATGTGTGAGTGCACTCCCATGCTCTAAGGATCCCATTAACCCTACAGGTCCTATAGAGGACGGAGCCCTTCACAGGGAGTCTGTGTGTGTGTGTGTGTGTGTGTGTGTGTGTGTGTGTGTGAGAGAGAGTGAGAGTCAGGGTCTCTGAATGAAGACCTTATGTACCATATGACTATGAGAGTCGGAATCTCACCTTTTCCATAGTGGGTTTCCATAGTAACGGTGATATCCCTCAACAACAGTAAAAATTTTACCTGTACAGAAAAGTCACATGTGTGAAGTGTATGACACTCCACACGTTCACACTGGGATCACGTGTGAGATTGTGTGAATAGTATGATCACGTCACGTGTCATGCCTTAAAACTCGCTTAGTAATAGGATGATGTGTTAGTGATGGAGGAGCAATGCAGAGGAGTGCTATATTAGTGATAGAGTGGTGGTATATTAGTGATAGGTGAGTGAAAGATTAGTGCTAGTTCAGAGATAGAGGAGTGGTGTATAAACGAAAAAGGAGTGTCATATTAATGATGGAGGAGTGATATATTAGTAATGGGTAGTGCTATATTAGTGATGGGGGAATGATATATTATTTATGACAGAGTGATATTAGGGATAGATGTGTGCTCTATTAATGATAGAGGAGTGCTATATTCATGATAGGGGAGTGCTATATTAGTGATGGAGGAGTGATTATATAAGTGACGGAGAAGTAATATATTAATAATAGAAGTGTGCTATATTAGTGATAGTGGAGTGATATATTAGTGATGGAGGAGTGGTATATTAGTGATAGAGGAGTAATATATTAGTTATAGAGCAGTGATATTACGGATAGAGAAGTGATATATTAATGATAAAGGAGTGCTATATTAGTGATAGATGAGTGATATATTAGTGATGGAAGAGTGATATATAAGTGATGGAGGAGTTATATATTTGTGATAGAGGTGTTCTGTATCAGTGATAGAGGTGTGCTATATTGGTGATAGAGGAGTGCTATATTAGTGATAGAGGTGTGCTATATTAGTGATAGTGGAGTGATATATTAGTTATGGAGGAGTTATATATTGGTGATAGTGGAGTTATAAATTGGTGATAGTGGAGATATATATTAGTGATAGAGGAGTAATATATTAGTGATAGAGCTGTGGTCTATTGGTGATAGAGAAGTGATAGAAGAGTGAAAGATTAGTGCCAGATGAGAGACAGAGGAGTGATATATTAGTGATAGAGGATAAATGTTTGCGAGATATTAGTCATAGAACAAAATGGTAGTGGTATTTGTGACAGAGGAGTGATATTAGTGACTGAAACAAAGTAGTGATATATAGTGTGAGGAATTGGGTGGAGTGAAAGAATGGCAGTATAGGAATGATTGAGGGATAAAAGATATGTGAAATAATGGTGATAGAAAAGCTATACAAAAGTGATACTGGTGATAGAGGTAAACATAGGAATGATATTTGTGAGATAGGAGTGAGGGGTTATTAATGGAAGCAATAAAGAAGTGATATTAGAGTGAGGAGTGAGAGAGTAGTGAGAGAGTAGATGGAAGTGATAGTGATAGAAGAGCAGTATGATTGGATAGGGCTATACTAGTAGGAGAGAAGTCAAGCATTAGTAAAAGATCACTGCACGATGATTGATGAGGGAGTGATATATTAGTAGTAGTAGCAATAAAGGAGTGAAATTAATGACAGGAGTGAGAGAGTAGTGAGAGAGTAGATGGAAGTGATAGTGATAGAAGAGCAGTATGATTGGATAGGGCTATACTAGTAGGAGAGAAGTCAAGCATTAGTAAAAGATCACTGCACGATGATTGATGAGGGAGTGATATATTAGTAGTAGTAGCAATAAAGGAGTGAAATTTATGACAGGAGTGAGAGAGTAGTGAGAGAGTAGATGGAAGTGATAGTGATAGAAGAGCAGTATGATTGGATAGGGCTATACTAGTAGGAGAGAAGTCAAGCATTAGTGAAAGATCACTGCACGATGATTGATGAAGGAGTGATATATTAGTAGTAGTAGCAATAAAGGAGTGAAATTAATGACAGGAGTAAGAGAGTAGTGAGAGAGTAGATGGAAGTGATAGTGATAGAAGAGCAGTATGATTGGAGAGGGCTATACTAGTAGGAGAGAAGTCATGCATTAGTAAAAGATCACTGCACGATGATTGATGAAGGAGTGATATATTAGTAGTAGTAGCAATAAAGGAGTGAAATTAATGACAGGAGTAAGAGAGTAGTGAGAGAGTAGATGGAAGTGATAGTGATAGAAGAGCAGTATGATTGGAGAGGGCTATACTAGTAGGAGAGAAGTCATGCATTAGTAAAAGATCACTGCACGATGATTGATGAGGGAGTGATATATTAGTAGTAGTAGTAGCAATAAAGGAGTGAAATTAATGACAGGTGTAAGAGGGTGGTGACAGAGGAGTGATGTGTGTGTTATGCTGGTGTTAGTGGATCAGACACAGCAGCGCTCCTCAGTGTCACTGCTGGACTGAGAATCATCCACCAACCAAAACTATCCGGACAGCAGTGTCCTGTGGGCGGCGTCCTGTGTCCACTGATGAAGAACTAGAGGAACACAAACTGTGCAGCAGCAGATGAGCTACTGTCTCTGACTTTACATCTACAAGGTGGACCAGCAAGTAGTAGGAGTGTCTAATAGAGTGGACAGTGAGTGGACACAGTGTTTAAACACTCCAGCAGCAGCACTGCTGTGTCTGATCAACTCACACCAGCACACCACAACCCATAATAATATCTGCTCTGTGGTGGTCCTGTGGGGGTCCAGGTCATTAAAGAACAGAGTAATAAAGTATACAGAGAATCAGATGAACTACAGTCTGTAAGTGTAGCTGCTATATGGTCAAGTGGAGCTGATAACATAGACAGGCTAATTATATGGTGTGTGTATATTAATATATATATATTTATATATAGTGACAGAATTAGTTCTTTTACCCGTTACTGCTGCGCTAATGTTTCCTAAAGCCCGCTGACCCTCTGTTCTATTGAGTGTGTGCTGCCATGCCTGACTCCTGTTCTTCTGAAGTATATAACCATTCACTGGGCTGTGTGTGTGTGTGTGTGTGTGTGTGTGTGTGTGGGAGGTGGAAGCAATGGCTCGAGTGTCCTTGACTCTCGGCTGAAGAGCCGGGCTCTTTGTGTATATGTGAACGTGGCTGAATTGATGGTCCAATGCGATTTCCCTGCTTTGGTGTGCGTATGATTGGTTTTGTTCATGCCGCTTCATGCATTTCTTTCTCTCTCTCTCCCCGTCTCCCTCTATCTCAGCGTCCTATCTGAGGAATATCAGGCCGTCTTGAGGCGCGTCACCCCGGTTGTGGAGCAGCATCAGAACACCCTGGTTCCTGGCCAGCCTCAGCTGAACATGTGTGACCTGGCAGTGATGGTAAAACAAGCCACTTCATCTCCTCACTTTAATCCATCACCTGTACCTAGTAATCACCTATTCTCATCTCGACCTCAGGATTATATACCAGTATTGTAATATTTTCCATGCTATCAAGTAATTTTGAAGATAATTAATAAAGTTAATGAAGCCGTTCCTCTCGAGTGCTGCTACGCTGGGCTAAAATAATGTCATACAAAGCTGACGTTGCTTACTTTGGCTGTATGTTTTTGTTCCGAGTGTTTAAAATGACATGCAAATGAAATGGAGCCAGTAGTGTAAATGTTTTATATGATTGATGAGTTGTTTTAAAACAATCAGAAGCAGCCAAATGTTATTAGACTACTATTAATACCTGATATCAATGTGCATTGCTTATTTTTTTTCTTTTATTATTTTTATTTTCTCTATTTATTAAAAATATTCTGAAGTATTACACACAGTAGCATCTACAGTAAGAGACAGTGGTTCATGGTAGGGGTGGGCGATATGGCCCTACAATAATATCATGATATTTCATGGTATTTTTGCGATAACGATACTCTTAGCGATATGACAAAACATTGAATTAAAAAAAAATATTTCACTACTGCAACAAAATGAAAATTTAATTTTATTATTGCATACGATATGATATGATATGGCACACCCTTAACTGAGATATTAAAAAATACAAGAATTTTCATCAGATTGTAACAGAAGTCAATGATCCAGAATGTCACGATACTAAATAATGCACTCCATATATCTCCATATATCCAGAACTGAAGTAAAGTGAATGATACTGGACAGATTAAATCTGTCTCTAGTAGATATACAATGGGAAATGAGAAAAGTCTGAATTTTTCTTTTTCTAAAAACAGTAAAAGTAGTACCCTGGTGTGATAATTAGTGATGGGTGATATGGCACGATATTTCAGGGTATAATATCGTTTACCATATTCAAAAATGTTGGCGATATTATTGTGTACGATACGATATGACACACCCCTAATTCATGGATTCATTAACCATAAATCACACATAAATAAACATATACCTCCGAAATAGTAACTTTACAGGAGAGTCCGAAAACATTCTTAACTTGTAATGCAAGTCAATGGAACCAGAATTCTTTCCATGCTAGTTTGGAGCATTTCTATTGGTTCATTCATTGTAAAACCTTCACAGGATATAAAGAGCAGTCGTTGTGTTCGAAGGGTGTAAAAAAATAAAAAATGACGACATGCTCTTTATTATTTATTATCACAGACTTCAGCTTTTTTATAGTGTTTATTTGCTTTATCATATATAATAAATACAGAGCTGCTGCATAATCAGAATCAGAGCCTCCAGGGTTCTCTGTTTTCTACCCTCTTCACCCCTCGGTTCATGTGTCTGTATATTTGAGCATGAATGGACAGAATGAAGTAGTTGTTATGTGGCGGAGGACGAACCTCCCTTTGTGTTGTGTTTTGTTCTGTTAATAGCACATCAGGAACAGGGAAGTCACAGAAACAGCAGTGTGGCAACAGCGCCCCCAAGTGGCCAACATAATGTACTTCCCAAGCAGTCAGCTGTCAGTGGAGCGGTTGGCTTGACCTTAAATGATAGTTCTCTGAGTTTGTCTGAACACACAGCTGTTAGAAATGCTCCAGATTCTTCAAAGGGTTAAAAGAACTTCAGGTATCATCCACATGTATGGATTCTGCAGACGCTCTTATCCAAAGCAACCCACAGTAGAATGATATTGTATAGGAAGAAGCATGAGCTAGAAATGTTTTATTAAATTATATTTATTATAATATCGTAAAAGGCTTTTATCGTACTGTGTTTTGTACAGATGTCCCTAGAGACCATGAGATCTTACGGAGCAGCAGTTGTTAACACAAAACCACAACGTATTTGGCTTGTGTATCTCAAGATGATCAAAGTTGTGATCTCGAGAAAATAGGTTTTTTATCTTGAGATCACAAGATAAATAAGTTTTGATCTTAAGAAAACAGCTTTCGTCATCTTGAGATCACAAGATAAATAAGTTGTGATCTTGAGAAAACAACTTTGGTATCTTGAGATCACAAGATAAATAAGTTGTGATCGTAAGAAAACAGTTGTCGTTATCTTGAGTTCACAAGATAAATAAGTTGTGATCTTGAGAAAACAACTTTGGTATCTTGAGATCACAAGATAAATAAGTTGTGATCGTAAGAAAACAGTTGTCGTTATCTTGAGTTCACAAGATAAATAAGTTGTGATCGTAAGAAAACAGCTTTTGTTATCTTAAGATCACAAGATAAATAAGTTGTGATTTTGAGAAAACAGCTATCGTTATCTTGAGATCACAAGATAAATAAGTTGTGTTCTTGAAAAAACAGCTGTTATCTTGAGATCACAAGATAAATAAGTTGTAATCTTGAGAAAACAGCTTTTGTTATCTTGAGATCACAAGATAAATAAGTTGTGATCGTAAGAAAACAGCTTTCGTCATCTTGAGATCACAAGATAAATAAGTCGTGATCTTGAGAAAACAGCTGTTGTTATCTTGAGATCACAAGATAAATAAGTTGTGATCGTAAGAAAACAGTTGTCATTATCTTGAGTTCACAAGATAAATAAGTTGTGATCTTGAGAAAACAGCTGTTGTTATCTTGAGATCACAAGATAAATAAGTTGTGATCTTGAGAAAACAGTATTCATTATCTTAAGATTACAAGATAAATAAGTTGTGATCTTGAGAAAACAGCTGTTGTTATCTTGAGATCACAAGATAAATAAGTTGTGATCGTAAGAAAACAGTTGTCATTATCTTGAGTTCACAAGATAAATAAGTTGTGATCTTGAGAAAACAGCTGTTGTTATCTTGAGATCACAAGATAAATAAGTTGTGATCTTGAGAAAACAGTATTCATTATCTTAAGATTACAAGATAAATAAGTTGTGATCTTGAGAAAACAGCTGTCGTTATCTTGAGATCACAAGATAAATAAGTTGTGATCGTAAGAAAACAGTTGTCGTTATCTTGAGTTCACAAGATAAATAAGTTGTGATCTTGAGAAAACAGCTTTTGTTATCTTGAGATCACAAGATAAATACGTTGTGTTCTTGAAAAAATAGCTGTTATCTTGAGATCACAAGATAAATAAGTTGTGATCTTGAGAAAACAACTTTGGTATCTTGAGATCACAAGATAAATAAGTTGTGTTCTTGAAAAAACAGCTGTTATCTTGAGATCACAAGATAAATAAGTTGTGATCTTGAGAAAACAACTTTGGTATCTTGAGATCACAAGATAAATAAGTTGTGATCTTGAGAAAACAACTTTGGTATCTTGAGATCACAAGATAAATAAGTTGTGATCGTAAGAAAACAGCTGTCATTATCTTGAGTTCACAAGATAAATAAGTTGTGATCTTGAGAAAACAGCTGTTGTTATCTTGAGATCACAAGATAAATAAGTTGTGATCCTGAGAAAACAGTATTCATTATCTTAAGATTACAAGATAAATAAGTTGTGATCTTGAGAAAACAGCTGTTGTTATCTTGAGATCACAAGATAAATAAGTTGTGATCGTAAGAAAACAGTTGTCGTTATCTTGAGTTCACAAGATAAATAAGTTGTGATCTTGAGAAAACAGCTGTTGTTATCTTAACATCACAAAAAAATAAGTTGTGATCTTGAGAAAACAGCTGTCGTTATCTTGAGATCACAAGATAAATAAGTTGTGATCGTAAGAAAACAGTTGTCGTTATCTTGAGTTCACAAGATAAATAAGTTGTGATCTTGAGAAAACAGCTGTTGTTATCTTGAGATCACAAGATAAATAAGTTGTGATCTTGAGAAAACAACTTATTTATCTTGAGATCACAAGATAAATAAGTTCTGATTTTGAGAAAACAGCTTTTGTTATCTTGGGATCACAAGATAAATAAGTTGTGATCTTGAGAAAACAACTTTGGTATCTTGAGATCACAAGATGAACAAGTTGTGATCCTGAGAAAACAGCTGTTGTTATCTTGAGATCACAAGATAAATAAGTTGTGATCGTAAGAAAACAGCTGTCATTATCTTGAGTTCACAAGATAAATAAGTTGTGATCTTGAGAAAACAGCTGTCGTTATCTTGAGATCACAAGATAAATAAGTTGTGATCGTAAGAAAACAGTTGTCATTATCTTGAGTTCACAAGATAAATAAGTTGTGATCTTGAGAAAACAGCTGTCGTTATCTTGAGATCACAAGATAAATAAGTTGTGATCGTAAGAAAACAGTTGTCGTAATCTTGAGTTCACAAGATAAATAAGTTGTGATCTTGAGAAAACAGCTGTTGTTATCTTGAGATCACAAGATAAATAAGTTGTGATCTTGAGAAAACAACTTATTTATCTTGAGATCACAAGATAAATAAGTTCTGATTTTGAGAAAACAGCTTTTGTTATCTTGGGATCACAAGATAAATAAGTTGTGATCTTGAGAAAACAACTTTGGTATCTTGAGATCACAAGATGAACAAGTTGTGATCCTGAGAAAACAGCTGTTGTTATCTTGAGATCACAAGATAAACAAGTTGTGATCTTGAGATCCAGAAAACAGCCCAGATTCAGATTATATTATTTTCTCAACTGCTTTTCTACAAATACGCTGTGGAGCTGAGACGAGTAAAAGCTAATAACGACTCCTAAAGCAGATCAGAGATCAGAGCAGCTCAAACTCCTGCACAGTTTATCTAATCCAGTACAAACTCCAGAGTCCTGAGCAGTAGATCACTCCCAGTCAGCAGTCAGGTGGACTTCAGTCACTGTAGGGTGATACAGCACACTGACTTTCTCAAATCAGCTCATAGTCAGACTGATTCAGCTTAAACATGACCTGTGTAACTCGTCACCATCAGTTTCTTTACTTTTCAGAAACCTTTCAGCGCAACCCTTAAAATATCAACCACTGTATTCATATAAAACCAGTGTGGATGCAGATGAACGTGAGAAGTGATTCTACTGGTTTGGTGGTGCTTAGGCTTTAAAAAGTTAGTTAGAATTTAGAAAGCTGTTAAAATCACTTGGTTTAATTATTCTAGTTTAAGCAGAGCTGCAAATGATTGTAACATTATTGAGAAACTGTAAAACAACAGCAATGATGTTAATAAGCAAGGAGCTTTGTATTTAGTGCTCAAACCACGACGTAGAAAACAGTGACAGGAATTTACTGTAAATACAAGATAATTTTATAATTTTAAGCCACATCTTTTCTTTCTAATGATCTAGTGATCTTCTTTCTCTCTGCCACAAAATACACATACACAGTATCTTGTATATATCTTATATATATCTTGTCTTCCCAAAGTCTAATAAATGTAATTTCTGATATATATATATATATATTAGTGACACATCACTTCTGTCCATGCTAATGCTACGCCCTTGTATTGTATTGTCTGTTTTTGTACTTATTTTTGTAACTGTGGACGCGAGAGGAAGCTGTCTGAAAGGGATGTTGGGTTCTAACCCGGATTGTATCCAAAAAACATAAAACCACAGCTGCCCAAATCACGGCAGAATTAAATGTGCAGCTCAGCTTCTCCTGTTTCACCAGAACTGTCCATCAGGAGCTCCACAGGGTCAGTATACACGACCAGGCTGCTATAGCCAAACCTTTGGTCACTCGTGCCAAACCTTTGGTCACTCGTGCCAAACATTGGTTTCAATGGTGCAAGCAGCTTAAATCTTGGGCTGTGGACAATGAAACAATGATGTATTGTTCTCTGATGATCCACCTTTACTGTTTTCCTCACATCCGGGAGAGTTACGGTGTGAAGAAACCCCAAAGAAGCGTACCACCCAGACTGTTGCATGCCCAGAGTGAAGCATGGCGGAGGATCAGTGAAGGTTTGGGCTGCCATATCATGGAATTCCCTTGGCACAGTACTTGTGCTAGATGGGCGCGTCACTGCCAAGGACTACCGAACCATTCTGGAGGACCATGTGCATCCAATGGTTCAAACATTGTATCCTGAAGGCGGTGCTGTGTATCAGGATGACGATGCACCAATACACACAGCAAGACTGGAGAAAGATGGTTTGGTGAACATGAAAGTGAAGTTGAACATCTCCCATGGCCTGCACAGTCACCAGATCTAAATATTATTGATCCACTTTGGGGTGTTTTGGAGGAGCGAGTCAGGAAACGTTTTCCTCCACCAGCATCACGTAGTGACCAGACCACTGTCCTGCAAGAAGAATGGTTTAAAATCCCTCTGACCACTGTGCAGGACTTGCATATGTCATTCCCAAAACCAACTGATGCTGTATTGGCTGCAAAAGGAGGCCCTACACCATACTAATAAATTATTGTGGTCTAAAACCAGATGTTTCATTGTCCAACCCCTGTATGTATATATCAGTTTAGTGCAGGGATACACATATAAATATTAGTAACTTTGCAGGAGAGGCCAAAATCATTTTTAACTTGTAATGCAAGTCAATGGAACCAGAATTCTTTCCATGCTATTTTGGAGCATATCTATTGGTCCATTCATTGTAAAACTGTCACAGGATATAAAGAGCAGTGTTTGAAGTTTAAAGTTTGTAAAAAAATAAAAAATGAGAAAAATTCAGATGCAAGGTTTATTTAAAGAGCGACGACATGCTGTTTATTATTCTGATTAATAACATTATTCTCTCACAGACTTCAGCCTTTTATAGTGTTTATTAGCTTTATCACATATAACATGTGTTGTATGAAATGTGTCCAGTGTAGGGGCTACTACTCCTACATCCAGTTCAGCTAATCTCAGATACACTGGGACTGTTCCTCGGTTACCTGTCTGTTTCTCGCTGTAATGTTTGTGTGGATGTGTGTTTGTGTGGCAGAACTGGTCTCCCGCTGGGTGTGCGAAACTGGGAAAGTGCCTCAAAGCGCCGCCGTCTCAGCCGTGGAAGTGTGACTGGCCGCACTGAAGCATCTTCCACGCAAATGACCAACGAGGACATTAAACTCTGACCATGACTTGAAACCCCTACAGCTGATCTCAGCACAGATGAGATGAGACATTTGTGAATGTGTATAACTGAGATTCTAGATGCACTCAAGATGTTGACGTTTGTAATCACATCTGAATCAGTTTTTAATTTAAAGGGATTTAAAAAAAAATAATTAATGTATTGTTATTTTAGCCTATTGTTTTTTTTTCCTCTTTTTAAAATTTCTGAGCAATAAATACAAACAAGACAAACAAGACGTGCGGTATTGTGTAAGTTTTAGAAAATGCACAGGGAGAACATACACACTCCACACAGAACGACCCGGACTGGGAATCTACACCACCATACTAACCACTACACCACCATACTAACCACTACACCACCGTACTAACCACTACACCACCATACTAACCACTACACCACCGTACTAACCACTACACCACCATACTAACCACTACACCACCATACTAACCACTACACCACCGTACTAACCACTACACCACCATACTAACCACTACACCACCGTACTAACCACTACACCACCGTACTAACCACTACACCACCATACTAACCACTACACCACCGTACTAACCACTACACCACCGTACTAACCACTACACCACCATACTAACCACTACACCACCGTACTAACCACTACACCACCGTACTAACCACTACACCACCGTACCAACCACTACACCACCTTACTAACCACTACACCACCATACTAACCACTACACCACCATACTAACCACTACACCACCTTACTAACCACTACACCACCGTACTGACCACTACACCACCGTACTAACCACTACACCACCATACTAACCACTGCACCACCATACTAACCACTACACCACCATACTAACCACTACACCACCGTACTAACCACTACACCACCATACTAACCACTACACCACCGTACTAACCACTACACCACCATACTAACCACTACAACCACCATACTAACCACTACACCACCGTACTAACCACTACACCACCTTACTAACCACTACACCACCGTACTAACCACTACACCACCTTACTAACCACTACACCACCATACTAACCACTGCACCACCATACTAACCACTACACCACCATACTAACCACTACACCACCGTACTAACCACTACACCACCATACTAACCACTACACCACCGTACTAACCACTACACCACCGTACTAACCACTACACCACCGTACTAACCACTACACCACCTTACTAACCACTACACCACCATACTAACCACTGCACCACCATACTAACCACTACACCACCATACTAACCACTACACCACCATACTAACCACTACACTACCATACTAACCACTACACCACCGTACTAACCACTACACCACCTTACTAACCACTACACCACCGTACTAACCACTGCACCACCATACTAACCACTACACCACCATACTAACCACTACACCACCATACTAACCACTACACCACCGTACTAACCACTACACCACCGTACTGACCACTACACCACCGTACTGACCACTACACCACCGTACTGACCACTACACCACCGTACTAACCACTACACCACCATACTAACCACTACACCACCGTACTAACCACTACACCACCGTACTAACCACTACACCACCATACTAACCACTACACCATCATACTAACCACTACACCACCGTACTAACCACTACACCACCGTACTAACCACTACACCACCGTACTGACCACTACACCACCGTACTAACCACTACACCACCGTACTAACCACAACACCACCGTACTAACCACTACACCATCGTA
Source organism: Megaleporinus macrocephalus (assembly GCA_021613375.1). Classification (NCBI taxonomy): domain Eukaryota; kingdom Metazoa; phylum Chordata; class Actinopteri; order Characiformes; family Anostomidae; genus Megaleporinus; species Megaleporinus macrocephalus. The sequence goes on along the minus strand of CM038728.1, from coordinate 29,966,510 downwards.
CTAACCACTACACCACCGTACTAACCACTACACCATCATACTAACCACTACACCACCGTACTAACCACTACACCACCGTACTAACCACTACACCACCGTACTAACCACTACACCACCGTACTAACCACTACACCACCATACTAACCACTACCACTACAATCATTTATCAAATTAGTACCACAAGGCTCATTTCTAGGGCCTTTGCTTTTCTCTGTTTCCTCAAGTTGATGTCATTAGGAAACATGATACATACATATCTCCTTAAATTAAACTTTATTATGCTTGTAGTTTTAAAAACTTTTACAATAAAAATGCAATCAATGCTTTCTAATTTAATTAGAGCTTCTATACCTCATTCCCTAGAACAGTATCTATGTTTGTGTTTTATTATTATTATTGTTATTATTATTATTATTATTATTATTATTATTATTATTATTATTATTATTAATAACTTATTTAGTTAGTTATCCTCCTTAAAATATCCTCACACTGAAGTTATAGCTATATATTTTCTGATATTTTTAAAGTGATGTCCGGATAGTTTAGACGGGACTTTTATTTTGGCAGCTGAGGGGCTGCACCGCGTCTCTCCGTCCACATTGCCCGCATTGCTCTCATGGCTCTCATGGCAGGAACTCCTCGCTCAGACAAACTGGACCTTGTAGTCCAGAAACTCAGGCGGTTTCCTGATTTTCCCACTAAAGGAATACTGTTTTGGTGAGTGCGCTCATTCCTCACTCCACTAATCTGGAATTATTAGAAGTCTCGTTAGAAACACGTGAGTGCTCAGCAGAGCTGCGGCTAACGCTAGCGTGTAGTGAGTAAGACTGATGTGCTGCAGTCATGTGGGGTATTAATGCTGTATTTCTGCCCCTGCAGCGATATCTGCCCCATCCTGAAAGACCCTGAAGCTCTGACTGCTGTTATAGACCTGTTTGAGGAGCATGTCAGGCAAAGGCACCCTCAGGTGGAGCTGATTGTTGGTAAGTCTGGCCTCCAGCGCCACCAGCTGGTACTCTATCTTCGTTTGTTTACTGATGACTTTTGATTTTCAGCTGGTTTATGTCACGGATTATTACTTTGCTTGACATGACTTTAGTTCATTTTGTTTTTTGGGGGGTGGTATCATTTGGAGGAACATGTAGCATGATTGATGATGGGCAGCAAACTCCTCCTAACGGGCCTGGTGAGGCCCTCAGTGCAAACAATAGATAAATAAATAGTACAGTATATACAATATACATAATAAAAATATCTCTGAAGTGTGTGTGTGTACAGATAATTGCTCATTAACTCTTAATTGCATGAATAAAACTCTTATTTTCTGTAAGTGTGTAGTCACACGCTTTGGGTGAAGCAGCTTGTCGCTGAAGGAGCTGGCCAGTGCTACCAGAGTCGTATGCATGGGGTGGGAGTCATTCTCCAGCATGGATAGTAGCTTGACCAAAGTCCTCCTGTCTCCCACCACCTGCACTGGGTCTAGTAGGCTTCCCTCTGCACTGGGTCTAGTATGCTTCCCCCTGCACTGGGTCTAGTATGCTTCCCCCTGCACTGGGTCTAGTAGGCTTCCCTCTGCACTGGGTCTAGTAGGCTTCCCTCTGCACTGGGTCTAGTAGGCTGCCCTCTGCACTGGGTCTAGTATGCTTCCCCCTGCACTGGGTCTAGTAGGCTGCCCTCTGCACTGGGTCTAGTATGCTTCCCCCTGCACTGGGTCTAGTAGGCTTCCCTCTGCACTGGGTCTAGTATGCTTCCCCCTGCACTGGGTCTAGTAGGCTTCCCTCTGCACTGGGTCTAGTAGGCTGCCCTCTGCACTGGGTCTAGTATGCTTCCCCCTGCACTGGGTCTAGTAGGCTTCCCTCTGCACTGGGTCTAGTATGCTTCCCTCTGCACTGGGTCTAGTATGCTTCCCTCTGCACTGGGTCTAGTATGCTTCCCTCTGCACTGGGTCTAGTAGGCTTCCCTCTGCACTGGGTCTAGTAGGCTTCCCTCTGCACTGGGTCTAGTAGGCTGCCCTCTGCACTGGGTCTAGTAGGCTTCCCTCTGCACTGGGTCTAGTAGGCTTCCCTCTGCACTGGGTCTAGTATGCTTCCCTCTGCACTGGGTCTAGTATGCTTCCCTCTGCACTGGGTCTAGTATGCTTCCCTCTGCACTGGGTCTAGTATGCTTCCCTCTGCACTGGGTCTAGTAGGCTTCCCTCTGCACTGGGTCTAGTAGGCTGCCCTCTGCACTGGGTCTAGTAGGCTTCCCTCTGCACTGGGTCTAGTAGGCTTCCCTCTGCACTGGGTCTAGTATGCTTCCCTCTGCACTGGGTCTAGTATGCTTCCCTCTGCACTGGGTCTAGTATGCTTCCCTCTGCACTGGGTCTAGTATGCTTCCCTCTGCACTGGGTCTAGTATGCTTCCCTCTGCACTGGGTCTAGTAGGCTTCCCTCTGCACTGGGTCTAGTAGGCTTCCCTCTGCACTGGGTCTAGTAGGCTTCCCTCTGCACTGGGTCTAGTAGGCTTCCCTCTGCACTGGGTCTAGTAGGCTTCCCTCTGCACTGGGTCTAGTAGGCTTCCCTCTGCACTGGGTCTAGTAGGCTTCCCTCTGCACTGGGTCTAGTAGGCTTCCCTCTGCACTGGGTCTAGTAGGCTTCCCTCTGCACTGGGTCTAGTAGGCTTCCTCTGCACTGGGTCTAGTAGGCTTCCTCTGCACTGGGTCTAGTAGGCTTCCCTCTGCACTGGGTCTAGTAGGCTTCCCTCTGCACTGGGTCTAGTAGGCTTCCCTCTGCACTGGGTCTAGTAGGCTTCCCTCTGCACTGGGTCTAGTAGGCTTCCCTCTGCACTGGGTCTAGTAGGCTTCCCTCTGCACTGGGTCTAGTAGGCTTCCTCTGCACTGGGTCTAGTAGGCTTCCTCTGCACTGGGTCTAGTAGGCTTCCCTCTGCACTGGGTCTAGTAGGCTTCCCTCTGCACTGGGTCTAGTAGGCTTCCCTCTGCACTGGGTCTAGTAGGCTTCCCTCTGCACTGGGTCTAGTAGGCTTCCCTCTGCACTGGGTCTAGTAGGCTTCCTCTGCACTGGGTCTAGTAGGCTTCCCTCTGCACTGGGTCTAGTAGGCTTCCCTCTGCACTGGGTCTAGTAGGCTTCCCTCTGCACTGGGTCTAGTAGGCTTCCCTCTGCACTGGGTCTAGTAGGCTTCCCTCTGCACTGGGTCTAGTAGGCTTCCCTCTGCACTGGGTCTAGTAGGCTTCCCTCTGCACTGGGTCTAGTAGGCTTCCCTCTGCACTGGGTCTAGTAGGCTTCCCTCTGCACTGGGTCTAGTAGGCTTCCCTCTGCACTGGGTCTAGTAGGCTTCCCTCTGCACTGGGTCTAGTAGGCTGCCGTCTGCACTGGGTCTAGTAGGCTTCCCTCTGAAGACCACGAGAGAGTTCGCTGTTCGGACAGCCAGTGGAAGTTCGTTCCACCATCTGGGCTCCAGGACAGAGAAGCGTCTCGTTGCGTGTCTTCCATGAATCTTAAGTGATGGCGGGTCAAGCCGAGCCGTACTTGAAGCGCGAAGGGCTCGAGGTGCGGTTCGACTTTTGACCATTGCCATAAGTTCAGGAGGAGCTGCTCCATTCTTGGCTTTGTAGGCGTCAGAACTTTAAACTAAATGCAAGCAGCTACAGGAAGCCAGTGAAGGGAGCAGCAGTGGAGTGACATGAGTGAACTTGGGAAGATTGAAGACGAGCCGTGCTGCTACATTCTGGATCAGTTGAAGGTCCTGATGGTCTGCAGAGGAAGACCAGCCAGGAGCGAGTTGCAGTAGTCGAGCCTTGAAATGACAAGAGACTGGACGAGCACCTGGGAGGCCTCCTGAGAGAGGAAGGGTCGGATGCGTCTGATGTTGTGGAGAATGCATCTGCATTATCTGTATCAGGTTCGTAATGTGGGCTGAGAACGATAACTGGTCATCCAGAGTCACCCCAAGGTTTCTTGCATCTTTAGATGGAACAATTAAAGAGTTCTCGAATGAGATGGCAAGATCCTGCTGAGGACCAGTAGTTCCAGGGATGAACAGCAGCTCAGTCTCACATGATCAGCCATTGTTTTTCGCGCAACAAAATCTGACTCGGGGTGCACATCAGTTTAGCATGGCTGGAGCACAAGTGAAGGCGCCCCAGAACTTGAAAGCAGATGTCTGGCTACATTTTGGATTCAGAAACCATGATGGTATATAAACACTAATGTTTTTAGTGTTGGTAAGTTGTGTGTTCCTTGTACATTTACCACATTAGTTCTCTGAAAATCTCGTTTCATATTCAAACAAAATATATTATTGTAACTGAAATATCCCTAAATTAATCGATATTGAATTGAATTTTATCGAATTGGAAATCGAATTGAATTGGAACCTTGTAAATCGGGCACAAATCGATCTGGGAAATCACTGGCGATACCCAGCCCTACAGCAGACCATTCCATAAAAGAGGGCAGATGCCACCACTGTGCTCTCAAATAGCCACGCATGATCCTGAGGTCACCAAACCTCGGAAACCACTGCTCTGGAGTGATGAAGCTCCATCAGATACCTTTGGGATGAGATGGACAGCAGTGTTCAACATCAGTACCTGACCTCACTAATGCTCAATCAAATCCTCACAGCAATGTTCCAACATCAGTACCTGACCTCACTAATACTCAATCAAATCCTCCCAGCAATGTTCATCATCAGTACCTGACCTCACTAATGCTCAATCAAATCCTCACAGCATTGTTCAACATCAGTACCTGACCTCACTAATGCTCAGTCAAATCCTCTCAGCAATGTTCAACATTAGTACCTGACCTCACTAACACTCAATCAAATCCTCACAGTAATGTTCAACATCAGTACCTGACCTCACTAACACTCAATCAAATCCTCACAGCAATGTTCATCATCAGTACCTGACCTCACTAATACTCAATCAAATCCTCACAGCAATGTTCTATTATCAGTGCCTGACCTCACTAATACTCAGTCAAATCCTCACAGCAATGTTCCAACATCAGTACCTGACCTCACTAATGCTCAATCAAATCCTCACAGCAATGTTCATCATCAGTACCTGACCTCACTAATGCTCAATCAAATCCTCACAGCAATGTTCATCATCAGTACCTGACCTCACTAATACTCAATCAAATCCTCACAGTAATGTTCAACATCAGTACCTGACCTCACTAATACTCAATCAAATCCTCACAGTAATGTTCCATCATCAGTACCTGACCTCACTAATACCCAGGTCCTCTCAGAAGAGTTGGGATTTTAAGATCTATCTTCTGCTGCAGGTCTGGATGCCAGAGGTTTCCTGTTTGGGCCTCTTTTGGCCCAGAGGTTGGGAATCGGCTTTGCTCTGGTCAGAAAGAAGGGGAAGCTCCCTGGACCCACCGTGTCCGTAGCGTACAGTCTCGAGTATGGCACGGTAAGACCTTCATAAGATGATGAATGGACCAATAGAAACCCTTTTACATTAACTTACACTAAAAGTTAAGAATGTTTTCATCTTCTTCTGTAAAGTTACTGTTTTGGAGGTACCCGTTTGTATTTGGACAGAGCTGATGTGATACTCCATGTGACTCAGGTTTATCTTCTGGTTATACATGTTTTATTGTGTCTGTGTCTCACAGGCTGAAGCAGAGATTCAAGAAGATGCTGTAGAACCAGGACAGAAAGTTCTCCTCATTGATGACCTTCTGGCTACAGGGGGTGAGCCTCTCGCACACCGTGCCTTAGTTCTTCAGATAATGAGAACAAAAATAAAACAGGGTGTTCCAGCGTGTTAGGTAGCTTCACTCTGTGGCCAGCATATCATACATTATGTAGTAGGGCTGTGTTTTGTATAAGAACCTGGTGATACAGTACGTATCGTGATACAGCCGTCACGATTCAATACATCATGATATATTGTGATACTGCAAGTAAAGTGATATACTGAGATTTTTCAAATCCTACTATTAAAACACACCACTGTATGAACAGGTTTGACAATGTTTACAATAGCACTGCGCCCTTGTGCTACTTGTTAATGTTGGAGTGGAGCTGAAAATGGATTACAACACTGCCATCTAGTGGTCAGAGGTTTAAACACAACACACAATGATTCACTATCTGCCAGAAATCTGTGTATCAATACTGTGTTTTTGAGAATCGATACAGTATCACCAAAAATAATATCACAATATTTCGATATTTACTTACATCCCTAATATATACTAGGTACCACCACTGACCGAGTGTTGATTGGGCGGTGATCAGCACAGCAGTGACACTGACATTGTTGATGAAATGAAAAGATTAAAAAAAAAACTGTTGATGTAAAATGATGAGCTGTTATATTAATATATAATATTATACTCAGTATTGTAGTCATGATGGATTAAATGTTGGGTGGTGCTGGTTTGAGTAGATCAGACACAGCAGTGCTGCTGGAGTTTTAAACACCTCCCTGCTGGACTGAGAATCGTCCACCAACCAAAACTATCCAGACAACAGTGTCCTGTGGGCGGCGTCCTGTGTCCACTGATGAAGGACTAGAGGACACAAACTGGGCAGCAGCAGATGAGCTACTGTCTCTGACTTTACATCTACAAGGTGGACCAGCAAGTAGTAGGAGTGTCTAATAGAGTGGACACAGTGTTTAAACACTCCAGCAGCAGCACTGCTGTGTCTGATCCACTCACACCAGCACCATCACATCAGTGTCAGTGAACTACAGTGTACTATATGGCTGATCGGTGTATGTTGATGATTTGCAAAACTAATAAAACTGATGTTTTGCCACCTAAGCACCCCATGAAAACTTGTGCTGCTTGTTAATGTTGGAGTGGAGCTGAAAATGGATTACAACGCTGCCATCTAGTGGTCAGAGGTTTAAACACAACACACAGTGATTCACAGTCTGCCAGAATCTGTGTATCTATACTGTGTTTTTGAGAATCGATACCGTATCACTAAACATAATATCCTAATATTCAATATTTAGATATTTTCTTACACCCCTTATATATATATATATATATATATATGACACACACATCCATCAATCTATACTATCCATGACAGGAGATGAAGGCAGTAGTTAAAATACTTAGATCAGTATATTGTGCTGTCACTATAATTCAGTGTTGTTGTTTGTGTTTGTGTTACAGGGACGCTGTACGCGGCGTGTGAGCTGATGAAGAAGCAGCAGGCCGAAGTTCTGGGCTCCTTAGTGGTGATCGAACTGAAGGACCTCAAGGGTGCAGAGAGACTGAAGCCAAACTCTGTATTCTCTCTGGTGAAGCTCTGAGCAGAGGCTGACTGCTGCTCCAGTCCCTCCCAACGTCCAGGGACAAGTCTGTGTTTACAGCAGGGAACATTCTAGTACACATTCAGAGTCACTGTCAACGAGCTGCTCCGTATATACAGTAGTGAAACTAGAACTTTGCACTCTTCTGTAGGAGAAGTGATGCATGCTCGAGTTTCATTTCACATGTAAATGCATCAGACAGCATGTCTTCTTAAGCGTTATGCAATTCCTACTGCAGCCAAATACCTCGTTTACTCATCCCTTTACTCGGGATATGAATGGTAAATAAAAGTTATCATGTAGCCTCCACGCTAGGCAATATAATTAAATATATCATGATACTTCAGGACAGTGTCACAGTATACAGTACGAATCATGATATTCAGTTTAATATGCTGAGACAGGTGAGTGGAACCTGTACTGCAACATATAAACAGAGCTATAATAATAATAATTATAATAATAATAATAAACCTACAACCACAATTACTTTTATGTATCTGTAATGAGACATTAGTCAGTACTGATCATATTGCATGTTGTGGCATAATTTATCATTTTAGTAATGATATATGGTCCATCCCTAACATGTAGTATTATTAGTAATGTTATGATTCTGGGTTTTGGTTAATCGGTATACTGGAGGTTGTGTTGTTTCATGACCATAGCAGTAAAAATTAAAAAAAAATGTAAAAAAAAAAAATAATAATTTTTATATATATATATATATATATATATATATATATATATATAATATATATATATATATATATAGTATATATATATATAATATTTGAGTCACTGTCCAATGAAAAATAAGTATCTCCAAAATTGCAACTTGACAGGAGAGTCCAAAAACATTCTTTACTTTCAATGCAAGTCAATGAAACCAGAATTATTGGATCCAAACTATTTTGGAGCACTTTTATTGGTCCACTCGTCCTTTTTTTTTCGAAGTTTTCACACAATGTAAACAACCATTGGCGTGTGCAAATGATGTAGAAACTCAAAATCAAATAGAGATGTATGTTTTTCATTGGACAGTGATGATATATATACATATATATTCATATATACATACACACACATATATACATATGTGTTATTGCATGTGATTGAGATCTGGACCTCCTCTGTAATTATGTGATCATATATTTAGGATCTTCGAGCCATTCTAGGTATTCAATACGTAGAATTTCGTTATCCTTAAAACAGATATCCATAAAATTTCTCAGGTGTCTTAGACGGTTAATGCCAATAAACAGATATTGTGATTGTTTTATATTAAAATTGAGTGCAATTTTCAAATCAAACTGCATTTTCTTTTTATTATTGCCCATTTAATCAAAAGCTCGTCTTAATTGAGGAACCAACTCTGAGCACATGTACTGCCTGTAGGTAAGAGACTAACCAGAGGCTACCAATCTCCATGGGTTGTGACATCACAACCACAGCCTGAGAGCTCAAGCTGGGAAAGGTGGATATTCTGGTGCTCTTGGCAAAAACAAAGACAGGCCTGAAATTGAATTGATAGAAAATAATTGCGATCTTAATTGTCACAGTATTAGTCAGAAAAAACATTCAGCTCTATAAACAAGTTCAGGAAGCTGTGGAAGTAAAAAAAACAAAGTAGAGAAATGATTGAAGTGTCATTTAAATTTAAGGTAAATGGTTTAAAACTAGAGATGGACCGATCAGTGTTTTTGAGGCCGATCACCATTTAGCGCGATCAGCCGATAGCAAATACCGATAGAGGGCGGGGCTATATACCACGGCAGGGCTACATGTAGTTATTAGGGCAAGCAAGTCATGAAACATGGTTGAAACATGGTTATCTAGAACTATAAACTCAGTCACTCTGGCTGTGGTTCTTTAGCTCTCTGGCTGTTTCTGCTGCTGTTCTGTTAGTACCGGTCAGATCTGGTCTGTAGGTGTTCTGGGTTATTAGTTTTGTGTTAGCTGTGTGTGCTAGCTCTGCTGTTTGTACTGGTCAGATCTGGTCTGTAGGTGTTCTGGGTTGTTTGTTTTGTGTTAGCTGTGTGTTCTAGCTCTGCTGTTTGTACTGGTCAGATCTGGTCTGTATGGTGTTCTGGGTTGTTTGTTTTGTGTTAGCTGTGTGTGCTAGCTCTGCTGTTTGTACTGGTCAGATCTGGTCTGTATGGTGTTCTGGGTTGTTTGTTTTGTGTTAGCTGTGTGTGCTAGCTCTGCTGTTTGTACTGGTCAGATCTGGTCTGTAGGTGTTCTGGGTTGTTTGTTTTGTGTTAGCTGTGTGTGCTAGCTCTGCTGTTAGTACCGGTCAGATCTGGTCTGTATGGTGTTCTGGGTTATTAGTTTTGTGTTAGCTGTGTGTTCTAGCTCTGCTGTTAGTACCGGTCAGATCTGGTCTGTATGGTGTTCTGGGTTGTTTGTTTTGTGTTAGCTGTGTGTGCTAGCTCTGCTGTTTGTACTGGTCAGATCTGGTCTGTATGGTGTTCTGGGTTGTTTGTTTTGTGTTAGCTGTGTGTGCTAGCTCTGCTGTTAGTACTGGTCAGATCTGGTCTGTAGGTGTTCTGGGTTGTTTGTTTTGTGTTAGCTGTGTGTGCTAGCTCTGCTGTTTGTACTGGTCAGATCTGGTCTGTATGGTGTTCTGGGTTATTAGTTTTGTGTTAGCTGTGTGTTCTAGCTCTGCTGTTAGTACCGGTCAGATCTGGTCTGTATGGTGTTCTGGGTTATTAGTTTTGTGTTAGCTGTGTGTGCTAGCTCTGCTGTTTGTACTGGTCAGATCTGGTCTGTAGGTGTTCTGGGTTGTTTGTTTTGTGTTAGCTGTGTGTGCTAGCTCTGCTGTTAGTACCGGTCAGATCTGGTCTGTAGGTGTTCTGGGTGGTTTGTTTTGTGTTAGCTGTGTGTTCTAGCTCTGCTGTTAGTACCGGTCAGATCTGGTCTGTATGGTGTTCTGGGTTGTTTGTTTTGTGTTAGCTGTGTGTGCTAGCTCTGCTGTTTGTACTGGTCAGATCTGGTCTGTAGGTGTTCTGGGTTGTTTGTTTTGTGTTAGCTGTGTGTGCTAGCTCTGCTGTTTGTACCGGTCAGATCTGGTCTGTAGGTGTTCTGGGTTGTTTGTTTTGTGTTAGCTGTGTGTGCTAGCTCTGCTGTTAGTACTGGTCAGATCTGGTCTGTATGGTGTTCTGGGTTATTAGTTTTGTGTTAGCTGTGTGTGCTAGCTCTGCTGTTTGTACCGGTCAGATCTGGTCTGTAGGTGTTCTGGGTTGTTTGTTTTGTGTTAGCTGTGTGTTCTAGCTCTGCTGTTTGTACCGGTCAGATCTGGTCTGTAGGTGTTCTGGGTTGTTTGTTTTGTGTTAGCTGTGTGTGCTAGCTCTGCTGTTTGTACCGGTCAGATCTGGTCTGTATGGTGTTCTGGGTTATTAGTTTTGTGTTAGCTGTGTGTTCTAGCTCTGCTGTTAGTACCGGTCAGATCTGGTCTGTATGGTGTTCTGGGTTGTTTGTTTTGTGTTAGCTGTGTGTGTTAGCTCTGCTGTTAGTACCGGTCAGATCTGGTCTGTAGGTGTTCTGGGTTATTTGTTTTGTGTTAGCTGTGTGTTCTAGCTCTGCTGTTTACTGGTACTCACTGTGTTCAGCTGTGTGGTGTCTCTGAAATGTCATATCAGATTAGTAGTGATAAATGTTTTGGTTCCTCCACGAGCCACGTTGATGTTACAGAACGTCCTGGATGAGTCTGCGTCACATATGGTAACAAACTGCCAGACGGACGACATGTTTTCTATCAGCACATACCGTGAACACCATAAACTGTTCTCGCGAGGCGGATAGGAATCGGCTAAACTGGAGAAATATCGGCTGATTGCATATACAGATTAAAAAAAACGGCCGATGCCGATTGATCCATCCACCTCTAGTTTAAACTATAGATAGACTGATCAATGTTATTGAAGCCAGTTCTGATCGCTGATCACCTTTTAGTGCAGTTGGCTGATAGCCGATACCGATCATGGGTGGGGCTATATGCCACCACAGGGCTACATATTATTAGCGCAAGCAAGTCATGAAACATGGTCTAAACTGGTTTATTACCATTTTTAACGAGCTCATATGAAACAGTATAATAGTTTTAACTAAAGTAGAAGTTGGTCTATGTGGGAGTAAACCGCTTGATAAGCTCCAGAAGAGCAACATCTGAAAAGTATCTCTACTAGGAACAGCAGAGCGTAGATCCAGGTGGAATATTAAGCAGCAGAATGAACGTCTTCTACAGCTGAGAAGATCTGCTTATCTAGAACTATAAACTCAATCACTCTGGCTGTGGTTCTTTAGCTCTCTGGCTGTTTCTGCTGCTGTTCTGTTCGTACCAGTCAGATCTGGTCTGTAAGGTTCTCTGGGTTATCTGTTTAGTTCTAGCTCTGCTGTTTACTGATACTCACTGTGTTCAGCTGTGTGGCGTCTCTGAAGTGCTGTATCAGATTAGTAGTGTTAAATGTCTTGGTTCTCCCACGAGAGACACTGATTTTACAAATTTTAGATGTTACAAACTGCCCTGGATGGAAAATTAAAGGGTTTGTATTTCCACCTAGTGGTTCAGATAGGAATTGCAGGGAGCTGGCCAGAGGGCTCCACTTCGTGGATGAAACGGTAGCTGGAAATACAGAAATTAGGCTCATTTGTTTAACGCCATCAATCGACTCTTGGATTGGCTAAATTGGAGAAATATCAGCTGATCGACGATCACATTTTGATTGAAATCGGCCGATAGCTGATCGATCCTTCCATCTCTAGTTTAAACCATTCTTTTGTTTACTTCTAATATTATTGTGCATTCCTTATATGTGGCAGATAATCAGGAGCCAATCAAATTCTTTAGAATTTTGTTTGTGCACGTCTTCATGTCCAAACTGGTTCCGAAACAAGAAGCTGTAATTTGGTCTTAATTAAAAGACTTCATTAAAAAATTCCATCAGTTTCAAACAGCTTGTTTATTGTACATTTCAAGCAGATCAAGACTCTTCAGTGACCTGTCGCTGTATTCCAGTAAGATCTCAATGCTTCAATCCTGTAATATATATATATATTTAAACACAACACATCTACACGAGTCTTTAAAACATAACTCGTCCAGCTCAAAGTGGACCAAAACCTGCTTCAGCGTTAAAAAGAAACCAAAGTATTACAGGCCAGCGCTTTCATTCAGTCCTAAAACATCTTCCTTTTAAAGAACTTTACAAGGCCAGTGTTTAGAGCGCGGGCAGTGAAGCCACACTGTGGCCAGTCCAAAAATAAAAAGAAAAAATAAAGAAACATGGAGTTACTCTCCAAATCTATTGCACACGGTTCACCACCAAGTCCATAACACTGCATGCAGCTCTCAGCGTCGTTCCTCTTCTTTAATCTTCTGACTCAGTTTCTCCAAAACCAGGTTCATGTTGGCGTTCTTGTTCAGTTTGAGGTAAAAATCCTTCCTGATGGGATGTATCGTGAGCCACTCGGACACCAGCTCGGCCAGCAGACGGAGATGCTTTTCCATTTCTCCTGAAATTAGAAGGATGGGTCAGTTCTGCAGCTAATTAAAACTAGTCTAATTAAATTCAGCTGTTATATCAATATATACAAGGCTGCACAGTGTTGAGAAACTCTGTTTGGCTACTTCTCCAATAAAAAAAAAATTAAATAAATAAGCTATAGTGCAAAGCGTAGATGTTCAATGGAAAATCAAGCATCTCTAAAATGGGAACTTTACAGGAGAGACCTTTTTCAATGCAAGTCAATGGAACCAGATTTTTTTTACAAGCCGAGCTCTCTAGGTTGTGACAGACCCTATATGTGCAAAGCCAGTAAGTTGTAACTGCGACTGTCAGAATGTGGTGCATCATAAGCATAACTATGTCCAGTGTATACAGCTGAGGTTCACATACTGGAGAGTTACAGTGGCCAGGATTAAGGGTTGGTTGTAAACAGTGGTGTGCAGGTACACAACATAGCTTAATGTTCAGGTAAACAGCTGAATACGTATACAGAGATGTTACAAGTAGAGATGGAAAGATCGATCGGCTGTGTACCGGTCGATTTTTAATCAAAATAAAAATCAACCGATATTTCTCCAATTTAGAGCTGATCCCGAGAGTCGATCGATGGCGTTAAATGAGCCTAATTTCTGTATTTCCAGCTCTCGTTACATCCAAGAAGAGTAGAACTCCCTTCGGCCAGCTCCCTGCAATTCCTATCTGAACCACTAGTTGGAAATACATACCCTTTAATTTTCAATAGATTGACTAAAGCAGCAGCGTCGCAAGAAAAGCATTTGCTAATAAAAAGATGTCGTCTGTCTGGCAGTGTTTACCGTATGTGACGCAGACTCATCCAGGACATTTTAAAATAAGTAAAGTCAGTGTGTTTCGTTGAGAAACCAAGACAAAGATATTTAACTCTGAATACAGTGAGTATCAGCAAACAGCAGAGCTAGCACACACAGCTAACACAAAACAAATAACCCAGAACACCATACAGACCAGATCTGACCAGTACAAACAGCAGAGCTAGCACACACAGCTAACACAAAACAAACAACCCAGAACACCTACAGACCAGATCTGACCGGTACTAACAGCAGAGCTAACACACACAGCTAACACAAAACAAACAACCCAGAACACCATACAGACCAGATCTGACCAGTACAAACAGCAGAGCTAGCACACACAGCTAACACAAAACAAACAACCCAGAACACCATACAGACCAGATCTGACCAGTACAAACAGCAGAGCTAGCACACACAGCTAACACAAAACAAACAACCCAGAACACCTACAGACCAGATCTAACCGGTACTAACAGCAGAGCTAGCACACACAGCTAACACAAAACAAACAACCCAGAACACCTACAGACCAGATCTGACCAGTACTAACAGCAGAGCTAGCACACACAGCTAACACAAAACAAACAACCCAGAACACCTACAGACCAGATCTGACCGGTACTAACAGCAGAGCTAGCACACACAGCTAACACAAAACAAACAACCCAGAACACATACAGACCAGATCTGACCGGTACTAACAGCAGAGCTAGCACACACAGCTAACACAAAACAAACAACCCAGAACACCTACAGACCAGATCTGACCGGTACAAACAGCAGAGCTAGCACACACAGCTAACACAAAACAAACAACCCAGAACACCTACAGACCAGATCTGACCAGTACTAACAGAACAGCATCAACAATTCAATATTCTACATTTAATGATTACAGATTTAGTTTAAAATAACAGAGTCTGCGTTTAATGACCGCAGTTTTTACTGAATTTATTTAATTAACTTTTTAGTTTTAAATTAAGGGTCTAAATGTAATGATTACAGTATTTGGGGATATTTGTTTGATTTACTTTGTTTATTTACTGTTAATTTAGTTACAAATATTATACTGTTTCATATGAGCTCATTAAAAATGGTAATAAACCAGTTTAGATCATGTTTCATGACTTGCTTGCACTAATAACTACATGTAGCCCTGCCGTGGCATATAGCCCCGCCCTCTATTGGTATCAGCTATCGGCCGATCGCGCTAAAGGGGGTCGGAAATCGGTGATCGGTTCATCTGTAGTTACAAGTGTGTAAAAGCATCAACAACATGGACTTCACTCAAGACAACAAGGCGACTGTTCCTGATTATACTGCATGCCGTGCTGCTGGAGAGGCGAATCATGCTCACCTGCACTGAGAGAGGAGCGGTAGCTGCCGATCATACGATTGCAGGCGATCTCCATGATCAAGGCCGGCTTCTTTTCAGCCACAAAGACGTTCCTCAGGATCCTGGCCAGCTCGGGTAGACGCGACATCATCGACAGACGCTCCTCCTGCTCAGGGTTCCTAGTCATGGCCACCTGCAGTTTCTGAGCCTCCTTAGCCCGAATCTGAACATCCAAAGAAAAGAGATTTCACATTGTTAATGTTTCAACTTCGTCATTTAGACATCTGGTCAGGACATATATGCATTGAAATGCTGGGGGTGAGGCTCAGATAACTCTACAGCAGGGCAGCATGCATGCATGCATATATATATATATATATATATATATATATATATATATATATATATATATATATATATATATATATACACATACACACACACACACTACTACAACATACATATACATACATATATATATACATACACACACTACTACAACATACATATACATTTATATAAATATATATATATACACATACACACACACACACACATATATATATATATAATATATATATATATATATATATATATATATATATATATATATATATATATATATATATATATATATATAGTAGTAATAACAATAAATAGATAATGAAATAAAAATAAGCTAGAATATATACATTTAATAACAACTAAAATATATAAAAGAATATACAAAAAACATATACCAAAAGATATACAGGAGAACATATGTAGAAACTTTTGCATAGGCAGGTTTTCTAAGAAGATTAATCTATTTAAAGCGACATTGTCCATAGCAGTGATATCAGAATAAATAATATAATAGTATAATATAGCAGTGGCCGAGTGAACGGTATTAATGGTCAGTACCAGTACAGGCAGAAGTGATGAGTTTACTAATTACTAATGATGCATTTCATGTCCTGCTGCCACTTTTGGGTTATTTAAGTCACACTGTATATAGTAGGGGTGTAAATTAAATATCGGGATATTATGTTTAGTGATACTGTATCAAGTCTTAAAAACACAGTATCTATACACAGATTTCTGGCAGACAGTGAATCATTGTGTGGAGTTTAAACCTCTGACCACTAGATGGCAGTGTTGTAATCCATTTTCAGCTCCACTCCAACATTAACAAGCAGCACAAGGGCGCAATGCTATTGTAAACATTGATAAACCTGTTCATACAGTGGTGTGTTTTAATAGCAGGGTTTGAAAAATCACAGTTTATCACTTTGTTTGCAGTATCGCAATATATCATGATACATGGAATCGTGACCGCTGTATCACGATACATCTTGTATCGCCAGTATATAGTCCATAAGATTTCATATTAAGGCAATACAACAATGTTCTACATCATAGGGATACGTTACAGCATGATATGTCTTTCTGAGCACATGGTTGTCATTGCCAGCATGTAAACACTTCCTAACTCCATGTTTTGACTACTGAAAGATGAGAACTTTATTAAATTTAGTGCAGATTTAGGTACTGCTTGCAAGCTTAAACACAAAGTGACTGGTGCTTGCAATACATACCCTTTCCAACAGAGACTGGGACACCCCTTTGAGGGCGCTGGGTGTCTGTGCAGGGGTCACGTCTGCTTTCGCTGGGGGCTCCGGCTCTTTTGCGCATGCTGCCTCTGCGGTTTTCAAGGCCATGTTAGCCAAAGCCTTCTCCATCTGAAAGAGTTCAAACCCAATCAGGTAAAGCCACAGATCCACCAGGTCTGACAGACAGACACAGCTGTTCTAACTATTGACCTGTGATTACTCGTTATTATATACACACACGCCAGCTTGACTACCTGCAGCATCATTATAAACAATGCAGGGGTTCAAGCCACTGGGTACCTTTCATGTTCTAATAGAAAACAGTGTGAAGTTCAAAGCTTTGGAGATGTGGCCTCCTGGCTGTAGGTTGAAGCTCTGTGTTTACCTTGGGGGTCATGAGTGAGCGAGCTTTATCCAGCACCTCCTGCGCAGTGGTCAGTTTCGCTATTTGTGGAGGCTGTGGCAAATCAGAAGGCTGGATATTCGGCACCTCGTCCACACTGAATCGGGGGTGCCAGCGAGTAATCTTGTCATCCGGGACGACCACAGGAGGGTTCAGCGTGGCCAGGAACACCTGCAGGAGGGAGGAGGGACATTTATACATATTTCTTTGTGAGCCAATACATTTCATTTACAGACACCTAGTCAAATTACATAATTGGAGATATATATATATATATATATATATATATATATATATAGTCGCTGTCCAATGAAAAACAAAAGTCTCCAGAATTGCAACTTTACAGGAGAGACCAAAAACTTACATTACTATCAATGGAAGTCAATGGAAACAGAATTTTTCTTAGCTATTTTGGAGCATTTCTATTGGTCCATTCATCATGAAATTTTCACACAATGTAAACAACCATTGGTGTGTTTAAATGACGTAGAAAACTCAAAATCAAGAATTTTTTTTTAATTGGACAGCAATGATACATATACACACACACACACAATTATCAATTTTAAGTTTTCTACATCATTTGAACACACCATTGGGGCTTTACACTGTGTGACAGTTTCATGATGAATGGACCAATAGTAGTGCTCCAAAACAGCTTGTAAAAAATTCTGGTTCCATTGACTTACATTGAAAGTAAAGTACATTTTTGGTCTCTCCTGTAAAGTTGCAAGTTTGGAGAAAGAAAACTTCTAATGCAAGTCATTGGAACCAGAATTTTTCCCCTTAAATGTATTTGAGCATTTCTATTGGTCTATTCATCATATTTTCTTATTATTATGTATTATTTAGCAACTTTACAGCAGAGGACAAAAACAGATTTTACTTTTAACTTTTTTACTTTTAAGTCAATGGAACCAGAATTATTTTCCAGGTTATTTTGGAGCATTTCTATTGGTCCATATATCATGAACTTCTCACCGCGTGTAAATTACAGACTTTAAGTTATATAGAAAACTAAAAATCACCAAAAAATACTTTGTTTTCTTTGGACAGCGTCAGCGTAGACACAATACAAAACATAGTGCATGTAGTAAACTTGAAGGCCTCGTTTACAACTGTTTTAGTGTTAAAGCTCAGTGCTGACCTTATGGTGACCCTTCACGATGTCGACCAAATTTTGGTGGAACATGCGTCTTCTCTCCAGCAGGCGAGTGGCAGACAGGACGGGTCGAGCTCCGTTTGTTTCTGAGGGAAAGCAGAAGCTCATATGAGTAAATTAATTCACACAACGAGGCCAGATTTAAACACTGCTCTCAAATCAGTCACCTTCTTCAATGACCGGCTCCATGGTGAGCTGGTAGGCGGATTTCTTCGCCGTGGCGCTGAAGTTTGGGATGTTCTTCTCCTGCCGGAAGGTGTAGGCAGACGGGTACACCGCCTTAATCTGGCCCACGTGAGTCTCCTCAAAGCGCCTGGCGGTGAAGAGATGAAACAGGGATTAGCAAGTTAGCTGCTGAGTGTCTGAGAAGCCCACGTTAAAGTTCTTGAGCTTGATTTCTTAAAAGCATGAACTTCATATCACTGCTCTTACTTGTGCATCATGTCCTGGACTCCTTGTTTGACCTTCGCGAAGGTGACGGTCTCGGAGCGGTTGAAGAGCATACCAACGATGGTCTCCATGCTGCGGAACATCTCAGCCAAAACCTTGTACTTGTACGGCAGAGCGAGGCCAGGAGGAACGTCCTGGGCTAGAGTGTGGTAGCGCTGGTACGCGGGAAGCTTCTCTCTGAAATCAGAAGAGCAGCACCAACAACTGAGTTACAGGCCTTAAAAATACTAAAATTAATTTATTTATTTATATATATATATATATATATATATATATATATATATATATATATATATATATATATATATATATATATACACACACACACACATAACGACTCAAATGTTTAGGATCACTTTAAAATTTCATTTCATGCAATTCACAAACAATATTGTCCATTTCACAATTAATGTAAGTGTATCAGATGATTTTTAAAGAATATAAATGTTTGTATTAAAGTCTATTTTTGTATAGAGGCTTATTTTGCATATATTCCTATTATCAGCAATTCTCAGTCCTCTGTCTAAATCTCCTGGTACGACCACCAATCCAAGTTAAGGATGTTATTGGACTAATTGGTTGTTAGGACACTCTTGATCAATAGTGATGTACAGCTGAAAAACATTCTACTAATAAGTGAGTATAAAAGGGAACAACATTCTAGGTTAGTTTAGTATCTGAAGATCAGCAATCTCCATTAGACCAAAACAGTCAACCTACATAGCACCATGATGTTAATGCAACTACCAAGTAATGGATGTCTAGGCCACCCAACAAGGTTTTACTACCTTTGCTGTAAGGGGGAGACTGTATACTGTAGTACTGGGCCCTGTAGGGTCACTGTAACGACCAATAAGCCCATCAAAACACCACCACAGGGCTGGTTAGGGGGTGCCAGCAGTTTCACACAGAACCAATGCACGCTATAAGTAGGGCTGTGTATTGGCAAGAACCTGGTGATACTATAAGATGATTTACTGTGATTTTTCAAATCCTACTATTAAAACACACCACTGTATGAACAGGTTTATCAATGCTTACAATAGCATTGCGCCCTTGTGCTACTTGTTAATGTTGGAGTGGAGCTGAAAATGGATTACAACACTGCCATCAACACAACACACAATGATTCACAGTCTTTTAGGAATCTGTGTATTGATACTGTGTTTGAGAATCGATACAGTATCACAAAACATACTATCCCGTTATTCAATATTTCAATATTTTCATACACCCCTAGCTACAAGTGTATCAGTCTGATAACAGGCCCCACACTCTTACCCTTCCTCAGCTCTGGGCTGGGTCTGCTCCTCGCTGGATTTCTCCTCCTCTGCGACTCGCTCGGCTTTCCTCTGCTGGACTTTGGCTGAAAGCTCTCTGGCGCTGTCGAGTCTGGCTTTAAGCTCAGCGAGCGTGGACACCGGGGCAGGAGTGGGCGAGGTCACGCTCTCAGAGTGGCTTTTCAGCTTCTGCAGACGAGACTTCAACGCGGCCACGTCCTCTCTGGAGAAGGTTTTCTGGAAAAACACAGAGACAGCGTCTGATAAGGACACACCCTAATCTTTATCTGCCATGACTGTGTCCCCCTGCTTATTACAACAGAGCATCGTTCTCTGTACATCACATCAAAACCCACCGACTTGTAATGGGTTTGTTGAAGTATCTTTTATAAAAATAAATAAAAATAAAAAGGAGTGTCCAACAGAAACATGTTTCCTTCTCACTAGACTCTACTTTGTTCTTTCTTTACATTAAGAAAAGGTTAAGTTAATCTGTGGTGAGTGACCACACCATGGTGTTGCTGGACTGTTCCTTCAAGTAGCCTACCTTGGTCTTGGTGACCTGTTTGGGACTGCTGGGGTCGCCTGCTTTGTTTGCAGGGGAGCTGTTTTTGCTATGACCAACCAGAGCCTTGGACGCTTTAGGGCCAGACCGGGAAGGAGCCTGAGGGTCAGCGTTGGCCAAGGCCTCGTCTGGAGCCTGCATTCAAACGTTACAGCGTGAACCTGTGAATCCTCTGATCGTTCATCTAATTTACACTCCCACATTAACACCTAGCCTGCGGCCAGACTGCTCTCCTTTTGTTCTGCGAGTATGTTAATTTTGACACCAGAGTCTAAGACTAATCAATCCTAAAGCTTTCTGACCCACTGGCCATTGCTGACCCTTGAACTGATCTATATATTAATCAGAGAAATCATTAAAATTCACCCATTAATGTTTAAAAAGGTGTCTATGGATTTGTATATAGCTTACACTACATTAAATTCCATTTTTAACAGCAGTATTTTATTAAAAACAGCACTGTGAGCCTTTTAAGCTAAAGGGAAGCCCCACCCATGTTCCAAAATATCTGGATAATTCACTTCATTAAGATGTAAACAAGGTCATAGAGTGGTTTTCAATGAGAGATTTTAGATTTTTGGCCTAAAACGTATTGTTTTAACCCCAAAAAGCTTATTTCTAGAGCTTAACCCATTATTTGCCGTAATACATGTGTAGGTTCACTGGTAATCTTGATAGTAAATAGAATGGCTGATGACCCCTGGTTACAATCAACACCACCCCTGTAAATAAACGAGTCTCTACAACCAACTATCACATATTAACCCTTTGTTTAGAACTAATCATTCATGCAAGAATTTCGAAAAAGCGATGGTGTGCCCCTTTAGCAGTAGAGCTGCTATTGTTCCCACTTTGGCCCCTCTGAAAGTCTCACCTGCTCCACTTTGGTGAGCTCCAGCTTCTTCCTCGCTGTGCTCTTCCTCTGCTCGGCTGCTGCTGCTGCGGCGGTCCCGCTCTGCTCCTGACCCACGACCCTCAGGCGCTTCTTGGCTGTGCTGTGCTGCTCTGTGGCGGAGGTGAACACGGCGGAACTCAGATCAAACTCGGCCTCGGTGGAGCTTCTCTTCGGGGTGCGGGGGGTCACGGCCTGGGGCTGCTGGAGTTCGGCCTTGCTGATCTCGGCGCCGGGCTCCAGGCGATCAGAAGCGGGGTCAGCACCCACGGCCTCGGCGATCACCCGCAGAAATTCCTCCTGGACGCCATTAAGCGGTTCTGCGGGGAGTCGCGAAGCTGCAGCGCGGGTTTTGTTGCTTGTTAGGCGGGTTTCTCTTCTCCTTGTGCCGGCGTCCTGCTCGAGCAGCACCGGGCCTTCAGCCGTCCGCACTTTCCTCCCCTTCCGAGCTCCAGCGGCCCTCTTATTGCGGGAGAAGTAATCAGTAACGCGAGCCTGTTCCATGTTCCTCAAAAATAACTAAAATTAATAAACTCTTTAAAAGAAATCGTGTAAAACCGGAGATCTGAACTCCGAACAGCAGCTGTTGTTGTTCCACTCAGAGCTGCTGCTTCTCTGCGACTTTCCCGCGAAACTGTACCATGTGACCTATGTAGGCGGGAGGCGCTTCAAAGCGCGCGGGCTCCCGGCGCCCCCATTGGTCGACTCGCCCATCAAACAGCGGCAGCTCGTAAGTGATTGGACAGGGCGTCACACGCTCGGATTTGACGTCAGAGTTGTATTGTTCTTTTACTTTTTGTGTGTTTTTTATTTTATTAAAAGTGATTAAATATAATAAAAAGCACGTGTGGAGAAATAATATTTTGTTGTAACTAATCATAAATAAATTTAAATACATTTTGTCAAGGAAATTTCTTGTATCAAAAATACATACGCCGCACATTCCACCTATTTATTTATTTTTTTTATTTATGTTTACAAACAACAAGCTTGCCCAGAGCAAACCTACAAACTTAAAGTGCAAGTTTTTTCAAAAATGTAAAACCCTCAGGGATCAAATGCTCTTGTTTATGTGTTTGCATTGTATCATTTTAAAGGGCAACTCCACCAATTCTTCAACATTTCTAAAAATTTAGTGGTCAAGATGTAAACAAAGTCTTTCAGAGTCGTTTGGTGTGAAATGTTTAATCATAGCGACTAATTTCTTTACAGTGGTGGGGATGGTAACCAAACGTCACCTTGTCTACAAAAACAAATATAGCCATTTTATTTACTATCAAACCCACCAGTGAACCTACATGACTTCTGAGTTTTATATGCAATGTTGACAAATGCGAAAAGGAAAAACTCGTCATTATTGACTGTTTTGCTGTGAAAACAACATCCCAGGCTTCAGGCAACTTCATGTAATAACTAGCTGTGGTTGATCTATTAGAGGTGGATGTCCGGTTCCTATCACAACCAGTGTAAACAATCTTGGTGTGGCCAGAGCCTTTACAATAGGGTAGGCAGGTTGGACCTAGTATTTAGAAAATATTAATAATGATACAGCAGTTAATAACATGATTGTGCGCTTATATTAGACATATATTACTAAAATAACTATGTGTTAAATGAACTGATTGTGACAATAGTTTCACTTTGCATAACTGGGGTTTGACGCTAGGATGGCCCTGACCACTTCTGACCACCCTAAGGCTAGGCGCCCGCACCAAACCATGACTTTGTATAGAGCTAACTATTAAATTCTACAGAAATTTGAATAAAGGAAAAAGTCGGTGGAGTTCCCCTTTGCAACAGATGGCGCATGTATACAGACTTTTCGAAAAATATATGGAATTGGACTTTGTTTAGTGCTTAAACATTACATTAAATAGAAAAATAAAAATCTGGTGGAGTTCCCCTTTGAAGCAGATGGAAAATGTATGCAGACATAAAAAGAAAATGTATGCAATGACTTTGTTTACAGTCTAAACATTAAACTACACAGAAATTTAAAAAACGATGGAGTGCCCCTTTGAAGCAGAAGGAGAATTTGTGCTGAAGACTTTGTTTACAACTTAAATATTAAATTACACAGAAATATAAAAATCCAGTGGAACTCCCTTCTTCTGAAGCAGAAGGGGAATACATGCAGAATTTTGAAAATTTCGAATTTTAGAAATTTCAATGATTTAATTTGTTTTATTCTTCGATGGAGTTCCCCTTTTAAGCAAAAGCATTTGTGTATATTTCTAATAAATGTTTATGTTCACAAGTACACGAGAAGTGTGGAAATGAACACAATCATTGAGTTAATTTGATGTCATGAAGCGAGTCCGCCGCTAGAGGTCGCCAAAAGCACATCGTTGAACAATAACACAACAAGCCGCCGCTGATCGCAGTCGAGACTATAAACAGGGCGAGAAGCTCTGGAGGAATGTGTTGTAAGGAGACGTGTTGACGGCGTGGACGTTAAAAAGCCTTATTAATACGTAAGTAAACCTTTAACAGGCGTGACACCGGCTGTCAGCGGTCATTAAGGGTCCCGGTAAAGCCCGTGTATACGAAGGTGCGCTGCGTTGTGGACCACACGTGGCACAAGTTGTTACTTGAACGCGGGCGCAGAAAGAAAAGTTGTGAATTGAGCTCGTTTGGGCTGAAAGCTGGTCTTTACGGGGTAAACACTGAGCTTGTTTACTTCTAGGCTAAACAAAGAGTGTCCTGTCTGCGAAGAAGCGGCCAGCTTTTGGTTCGCTGGGCTCGTTTTCATATTTCCAGGTTCCACCTTAAACAGAGCAGCGGTTAACAGTTACTCTGTCTCAGGCGTGCTGCACCATTTAAGGTGGAACGAGAACATTCCACCTCTTCCACTTCCTCATACAGGTGGAGGAGCCTCACAGGCGTGACCTGTCTGAAGGTAGTAACTTGAGCCTAGGTGGTCCTCACTGGACCCTGGGCTCCCAGCCCCAGCAGCCCCGGCAGCCCTGGCAGCAGCAGCCCTCCCCTCAGGCCAGATCTGCTGGGACCAGGACTGACAGAACAAGCTTTGGAGATACTTCTCATACACGTCCAGCTCAGGGGGGAGTGTCAAACTCTCCTTCCTCTCCCCCTCTCTCTCTTTTTTTCACTCCCTCAGACCAGAGAGCAGAAAGTTGTGCTGGTGAATCACTTTTTCCAGCTTGCACAGGGAATGCCCGAGCGTTGGGAAGAGAGCAGAGCTCAGGAGCTTCTTTGAGAACTTCTAGGTCTGTCGAAGGTGGCCAGGATGTAGATTCAAACCCAGGATGTTTTTTTTCTTTCTCTCGTTTCCCCCTTTCATGCAGTTCTTTTTTCCGGACCATGCCGAGTGACCCCCGCGACCCTTTGGGATTATTTCTGTGGCCTGGCTGGACGCGAATGGCGGGACGACACTGCTGAGACCCTCTCATGGAGCTCCAGCTGGGATGCGGCTTGCTGTACTGCTTTCTGCTGCCAGCTTTCCTGCTAGCAGGTAAACGTGGGACACGCACCTCCTTCACTACTAACTCCCGCAGCTGATGGTGGGCTATTGATCTTTGAATGGGGGTCCTCAGTGTGAGATCTAATCATCAGGGTGGAGGTGTGAAAAAAAGAATGGACCCTGTTTATGAAGTTAAGAAGTTTAGAAGTTTGGAGAAACCAGTTTGATCAGGTCGTCTGATGATTTGATGACTAGTTATGATGACAAGGCATAACTTGATAACGATGTGGGACGAGATCTGTGGACCCCCACGTCAATGACAGCCTTAATAATCCTGTGACTGCAGAACATCAGTCAGATATGCATTCAGTGTGTTTACATCTACTTCGCTTGAGTACTCAGATAATGGGGGGGGGGGGGGCTCTGGGTCTGAATCACTCTAGAAGATGATGATGATGATGTTTTGTTGTGGTGTTAAAGGCTGTGTGCTTGTTTCCAGTATTGCTGCTGGTTTTCACACATACACTGACTAAAAAAAAGGAAAGAAATCAGAGTAAATGTACACAGGCACTGAAAAACTCCTCAACTGTTTATCTGATCACCTGAATAATCAGATTATTGTGAAAAGATTTTGTCGGACTAAACATAATGTAAATCCAATTATATATATATATATATATATATAATAAAAATATATAATATATGATATATAAAAATATATATATATATATATATATATATATAATTGGATTTACATTATGTTTAGTCCGACAAAATCTTTTCACAATAATCTGATTATTCAGGTGATCAGATAAAACATAAAATTAATAAGAATAACGTAATATACCTATAATAATATATATCGTTTGATATATAATATATATATATATATATATATATATATATATATACATTATTTTAGTTATATAAGTATATATACTATATATTATAAATATATATATTTATATATATATATATATATCTATATAATTATTATATATTAAATAAATCATCTCCTCCATTTTGTAGATTGTATTTCCCTACCTCGTTTAGAACGACAGGCACCTGCGTTTAACATTGTTTTATAAATGTAATGATTATTATATTAAATGATTATTAATAATTTTAACACATATATATATATATATATATATATATAAAAAATATATATATATATCACAATTTTCTCTCCCCTTCATGTAAACTTGGCGCTCCTAACCCTGGGTGATGCTTTCTTCAGCATTTCTCTGATCACTCTCAAGGTGGACATTACTTGCCCCCTTATTTCTTGGTGATTTAATATAACTTTCTCATACACAAACAAAAACAAAAGAATAAAAATAAAGCTAAAACGAAAAAACTGAGGTCTGAGCTGAACTGTACATCCAGAGAACCATTAGACCCCTTCTAGTTTATGATATTTCAAAAATCATTGAAACAAGACCATCACACACAGTAACCCTTATATTCACATCAGTATAAATGAGCTGATACCTGTATATTACTTTTCTAATAGCTGATACTCATATTACCCAGTTTAGATTTTCTTTACTGTTCTATGTTCATCTGGTCCTCTTTCATTATTCATTCTTATATATTCCAATCCTCTTCTCCTGCTGGGTCATGGGGTGGGGATGCTGGAGCCTATTGTAGTGCTCATTGAGCACAGCAGTGTTAAATTCCTCTACTTTGTCGAGTTTGTAATTTGGGCTATTAATTTCTGTTAATCAGTTATTAAACCTGTGCTGGTCTGAATGCGCCTTTCACTTACTGGCTTTTCAGACTCATTTCATATTTAACAGGCATCTCCTTAGACACCTGTAGAAACATGTAGTGGTTTTACTGAGAAGGCCGGGTCATATCATCTGACATGTTAAACTAAACCATCTACCAATGCAAAAATATATTTTTTAAATAAATTGTCAATACTTACATACTTCGATTGACCACAGAGTTACTAAGAACATGTAAATAAAAAGCGTTCCAGTCAGTTGAGAACTTTAGAACTTATTTCTTTTTCCTTTTAAAGTTTTCAGAAGTTTTTAGAGCATTTAGAGTTGTGTTACTGAGTTACGTTACTTGATCAGCGTATGTGATTGGATGGTTGGAGTAACTGGTAGTGGTTCATCAGTCTTTAGTGGTTTGTTTTGAGCTCACAGCAGCAAATCGGGTTGCCAGAATTGGGGAAAGATACTCTTCCAGGTTTGTGTTTTATATATATGTGTGTGTGTGTGTATATATATATATATATATATATATAATCATATTTTTAATATTGTTTCTGTAAGCAGACACGCCCTAGCACTGGCCTTCCTCCACTGCCAGTAACACCTCACCCTCAGTCCCAGAACATACTCTGTGTAGCTGCTCCTCAGACTTGTTTTCCGTTCTCTTAGGCTGGAATGTTTAGATGGACTGATACTGTAGTGATAGTCGAATGTACAGTTTCCTCTTTTCCACTGATCTCAGTCGATCAGCCAGGACATGCTCAGTGTCTGACGTTCGCCTCTGGTTGCTGATTCTGCTTTGGGGCACGTGTTGCACTCAAACTTAAACACCCAACAATTAGCTTTAGTGCTAACTGTGCACCTAAACCTTCACACCTTCGCCTCCAGCCGCGTTACAGTATCCTCTCAGACTAGTTCGTGTGGTTTCTGATGCTGTTTGATGAGCTGCTGTCCATAAAAACTGATAGAAATCTATCAACAAACAGTAACAAGGACAGGGGAATTCAATAGAATTTTCAAAATTTGTGTATGTGTCAGTGAAATTGAAATGTAAACACAGTCATACAGTCTTACAGTGGTGGTAAAGGTAACCAGACGTCACCATGCCTATAACACAAGTTTAGACTTATTTACTGCTTTTATTTACTAACAAACCCAGCAGTTGAACCTACGTGACTTTTGAGTGTTTATATGTTTTGTTTATTTGTGCATGTTTATTATTTGCACAGTAAACAAGAGGAGAAAGCAGTCTAGGAAGTGCAATGTAAAGAGCTTCTGCAAAATAAAATAAGTAAAAAAGATAAGGAGATCAAAAACAGGAACTAATAATTAAACAACACAGAAAAATAAATAAATAAATAAATAAATAAATAACATGCAATATGTTGTACGCAGGTCATTCAGTGTGATGGTATATAAGCTTGGAGCTGCTTTTGTTGTTAAGAATGTTCAGTGTTGTGGATGAGGTGGAAGGCTGTCCCAAGTCAAAGGTCCACAATGAGAGAGAGAGAGAGAGAGAGAGAGAGAAGAGAGAGAGAGAGAGATGAGAGAGAGAGATAGAGAGAGAGTAGAGAGGAGAGAGAGAGTAGAGAGAGAGAGAGAGAGATGAGAGCGAAGGAGAGAGAGAGAGATAGAGAGAGAATATGGAAGTGATCAGATTATGATGATGATGATGATGGTGGTGATAAATCTGGAGACAGGTTTCCTCCCACAGTCCAAACACAGGCATGTTAGGTTGATTGCTCGCTCTAAACTAGCCGTAGGTGTGAGTGTGAGCGTGAGTGTGTCAGTGTTGGCCATGCAATGGACTGGCGAATTGTCCACGGTGTACCCCGCCTTCGCCCGATGACGCTGGGGTGGCTTAGTGTATTTATAACTATTTAATATAGTAACTTCCAGTGAGGCAGCATTTAGAGGTGGACGTCTGGTTCCATTCACCACCACTGTGAACAGTTCTGACTGTGTGTTTCTCTAGAACAGAGCATTTCACCTGGATTTACTGTTTACTGTTTATATTTTAACCATAGAATTATACAGAATTATGAAGTATTGGTTCCCATTTAGATGTATTATATACGTTTCTATACATTACAGTAGATCGTATATGTGGAATTATTACAGTAGGCATGTGGTGGGAATGTTTAAATGTTGTGAAAGTGTTAAATAGACTGAAACTGTACCAGGAAACAGCTTCTCAGACACCAGGCATTGCATTTATAACTATTTCATGTAATAATTTTTTAGTGAGGGAGCTTTTAGAGGTGGACGTCTGGTTCCATTCACCACCACTGTAAACAATTCTAACTCTAAGTTTCTCTAGAACAGAGCATTCCACACCAAACCACCTGGATTTACTCTGTTTACATGTTAACCCTTAAATTATATAGAAAGTATGAAAGATTGGTTCCCATATTTAGCTATTTAGTGTTAGAGTAGATCATATATGTGGAATTGTTATACTATGCGTGTGGTGGGATTGTTAGTGTTGGGAGAGCTGAAGCTAAACTGATTCATCTCACACTTGCAGGAAACCAAGCTGAGCTGTTCAGTAATCTCAGACCTGCATATCTTCTGTGTCCAAAGAAAAACATATATCTGAAAAAACTGTCTGACTTTTAATGTAAGTCAATGGAACCAGATTTATTTCCAAGCTATTTTTATTGGTCATCATAAAATCTCAACAAAATAAAAATATTGAGCTCAAATTAGTAGAAGAAAATGGAAATATATAGTTTTTATGTACTGTTATTAATAAAAATGGGAAACGTATGACCTGCAGTGTCAGAAACCACACTAGCTACATTACATTAGCCTCTGAGCTCCAGATGTGAAGACGCTTGCTGTGAACCTGCTTGACTACAGTAACATATAACACTGTGTACAACGTTAACAACACAACATGAAGCTGTGCTTCTCATGGACGAGCGCTGCCTGGGTGGGCATAAATTAACCAGCGTGGTGGGCTGCTGACAGCGTGTTGCTGTAACGTGCAGCTCGTGTTGTCACATGGGCCTCGTGTGACTTACAGGAAGTGGAGGTTTTCTCGGAACCCTTCCTCGTCTCTCTGTAGGCCTAGCATGTGGTCAGAGGTTTGACATGTGGTCTTCACTGTTGTAACACAGGAGACCAGATCACGGCGGTCATGCTGCTGATTGGACGGATTTTGGTCGGGAAAGCCAAATCAGGGTAGCAGGGCAGAGATCCGGCAGACTGGGTGGTGATCTGAGAGCGTGGCTGCTTCAGGAGCCTCAGTCGTTCAGGGTTCAGTTGCAGCTTCCACTCTTTACAGGAGACTCGGCGTTTCAAAGATATCTGCAGCCACACCTCCAAAGTTCAGGTCCACCATCCAAATCAGTCCAAACACACTCAGAGATGTTGAGGCTCTGGACTCTGGGGTGGTTAGTCCGTGGTTCTGAGAACATCAGCAGCTTGTTTTCTGAGTGAGGAGATTGTTGACAGCTGCAGCCATAGCGCTGAGGTTTCTTCTCACAGTGGAAGGATGGACAGAAACACTATTTTTAAAGATCTGAAGCTGGAGTGGAGCTTGATTGGTGGGCAGTCGTGGGCTGAAAGTTAGGGATCCGGTCTTGTTTGATCTCCTAGACTCAACAACACACGAGTGAAGTGCCCTTGAGCAAGACACCCAACACCCAAACTGTTGGCAGTGTGGATAGGGCTGCCCACTGCACCGGGCAAGTGTGCTCACTGCCAACTAGTGTGTGTCTGTTCACTAGTCTGTGTGTATATGTGGATGTTTAACTGTCCCCTAGTGTGTATGTGTTCACTAGTGTGTGTATAAATGGGTGTTTTACTGCCCCTAGTGAGGCTCAAACAACCCATAGCACTTTGTTAACACAGCAGCAAACAACTCTCTTGCGTGTGTGTGTATATATATATATATATGAGTATATAGTATATATATATAATATATATATATATATATATATATAATATATAATATATATATAATATATAATATATACAGCACAAAAATATCCATTGGTTACAAATCTATAACAAAATAATAAAAATTTGAATTCCTAACACACTGGATTAATCTACTACTTGAAAAAGGAACCGTTAGATTAATCGTTTAAGAAATTAATTTTTCAGTGCAGCCCTAAATGTGCGTGTTTCATGCTTCGACCATAAACTGCTGGACAAGCTTAACAGAGCTCTGGTTAAAATGCAGCAATTCTGCCCAATGACCAGTTTCTGTTGTGAGGGACCTGTATGTTAACTGTTTCCCAGATAGCAACAATTTGTGGGTATTATCTAATTGTATTTTTTTTTTACTAATATTGTAGCTGCAATAATTTTGTTTGTTCTTTTTGGTGCCAAAGTGACTCCAAAATCCACTTACTGGCTTGACCCTTGAATGTAGAGTGCCGGACAGCCAGTAGGTTTTGGGTATGATGTTACAAAAAGGTGTGTCACCTAATTACAACGTGATATAATGTTTTCAGGGCTTAAGTTGTTTATGCAACTATTGGGATTTGAATATATTTTATTTTGTTTTCATTTTTTGGCTGAATGTTAGAATCTGCTGATAAAATTAAATTATATTAATACTTTCATACTGTTAAAATATATAAAGTTATACTAGGGCTGTGTTTTGGCAAGAACCTGGCGATATGATATGTATTGTGATACCATCGGTCACAATTTAATATATTGCAATACTGCAAGCAAAGTGATTTACTGTGATTTTTCGAATCCTACTATTAAAACACACCACTGTATGAACAGGTTTGTCAATGTTTACAATAGCACTGCGCCCTTGTGCTGCTTGTTAATGTTGGAGTGGAGTTGAAAATGGATTACAGCACTGCCATCTAGTGGTCAGAGGTTTAAACACAACACACACTGATTCACTGTCTGACAGAATCTGTGTATGGATACTGTGGTTTTGAGAATCGATACAGTATCACTAAACATAATATCCCAATATTCAATATTTGGGTGGGTGCAAACAGTGCCCCACTATACTGGACCCTTGTGAGGCTAGCAGGCCTGGGAGTCATAAGCAAAGAGAAAGAGAGGTAGTGGAACAAGACAGACACTGTGTAAGGAGAAACAATCCATTGTACTACAAGACAGAGTGTCTTGTTTTCTGAAGACTTGGCACAGCCGAGAACCCTTTTTAGTGAACCTAATGACAAGCTTGCTACTCAGTGTGAGCCACGCCGGCGCCACCTGGAGATTCAGGATTTACAGGATGAAGCCACAGATGTGTTTTCAACACCGGTCGCCAGTGTTCTGAGCAGAATTCCTTAATAACGTCCTTTAGATCGTTGCAGTCTGTTAGTTACTGTTGCCGTTTAATAGCCGTGAGTCTTTCCAGCAGTGATGAAGAAGATGTCGAGGTTTTCAGGGCGTTTGGTCCTCAGCGAGGCTTTGCTGGCAGTGATTGGTGGAGATGTTGTCACAGCACTGAGATCTAATCTCACTCTAAACATTGACAGTTTGGTCGCGATTCAGTTCCTTGGAAACCGGAGCGTCCAGTCCAGTTTAGCCGGGCGGCTTTCCCAGACACGCTTGGTTGCGTTTGATGGTTTTACCTGCTCTGAGGTTCCAGAGCGCAGATCCGGCCGGGATGATGGAAACTAGAAGGTGTTGTGATTGGGGGACGTGTGTCTGCTCTGTCTCTGTATTTTCACAGCTTTCATTAGAAAAAGGTCAAAGAGGCCAATGCGGCTGTTACTGAGGTTCCAGGTGAGTTTGCTGGAGAGCAGCGCGCTCATACAGGAGAGCATCACATGAGGCCTGTGTACTGTGTGTGTGTGTGAGTGTGAGTCCTGTGTATTGTGTGTGTGTGTGTGAGTGAGTGTAGGTCCTGTGTATGGTGTGTGTGGGTGTGTGTGAGTATGAGTCCTGTGTATTGTGTGTGTGTGTGTGTGTGTGTGTGTCTGTGAGAGTCCTGTGTATAGTGTGTGTGTGTGTGTGTGTTTGTATGAGTGTGAGAGAGTCCTGTGTGTGTGTGTTTGAGTCGTGTGTGTGAGTGTGAGTCTTGTTTATAGTGTGTGTGTGTGTGTGTGTGTGTGTGTTTGAGTCATGTGTGTGTATGTGTGAGTGAGTGTAGATCCTGTGTATGGTGTGTGTGGGTGTGTGTGTGAGTCCTGTGTATTGTGTGGGTGTGTGTGTGAGTCCTGTGTATTGTGTGTGTGTGTGTGTGTGTGTGTGTGTGAGTCCTGTGTATTGTGTGTGTGTGTGAGAGAGAGAGAGAGAGAGAGAGAGTCCTGTATGTGTATGGTGTGTGTGTGTGTGTGTGTTCTGTGTATAGTGTGTATGTGTTTGTGTGTGAGAGTCCTGTGTGTGTGTGTGAGAGAGAGAGAGTGAGTTTGTGTATAATGTGTATGGTGTGTGTCTGTGTGAGAGTTGTGTGTGTGTGTATGTGTGTGTCAGTGGGTTCTGTGTATAGTGTGTATGATGTGTGTGTGTGTTGTGTGTGTGTGTGTGTGAGTGGGTTCTGTGTATAGTGTGTATGATGTGTGTGTGTGTGTGTGTGTAGTGTGAGTTGAAAGGTTCTGTGTATAGTGTGTATGTGTGGTGTGTGCGAGAGTGTGTGTTTGTGTGTACTGTAGTAGTGAGTCTGTCTGTGTCTGTGTGTTGTGGTGTGTGGTGTGTGTGGGTGTGTGTGTGAGGTGAGTCCCTGTGAGTGTGGTTTTGTGTTGCTGGTCGTATGATGTGAAAGAGTCCTGTGCTGTGTGCTGTGAATGTGTGAGATGTCGTCGTGTGTGTGTGTGTGTGTGTGTGTGTGTGTGTGAGGTGGTCCTAGTTGGTGTCCTGGTCTACACTCTGAATGTCCTGTGGGAAGTAGCTCCTCCTCATCCTCTCTGTATTTGCCTTCAGGGAGTAAAAGCGCTTCCCTGACGTCAACAGAGAGAGAAGCCCATTGTTGGGGTGGCTGGGGGTCTTTCACAGCCTGGCCTTGTAGTCATGATACATAAATATATATTTTTATGAGCTGGAACAGAAAAGGTTGCCACATAAAAACAACACTAATAAAAACTAAGAATACAGTCATTACTAGTTTTTGTTGGATGTTGATGGACCACATATAAACACATAAGATAGTAAAACAAATTTGATATGAAGATCATATGAACACATGCATCCGAGTACGCTGACTGTGCTGGGCTACAGTTGCATTTATCTTAATATCTTCTCCATTTTTGATTTAAAGAAACAGGAAAACGAATGTGAATGGACTAGGGAGACGTAGAGAGGGTCTAACTAAGAGAGAGGGAGGAGAGAGAGGGAGGAGAGAGGGAGGAGAGAGAGGGAGGAGAGAGATGGAGGAGAGAGATGGAGGGAGGTATATTGAGCTTGGTTTTAGGAGTTCTAGGGTCGGTGTGTTGTATTTAAAGGTGAATGTGCTCAGAAAAGCTTCCTGTGATCTAATTCTTCATGATAAATAAATATTATTATGTTGATGTGCCTCGTTATAAGACCCTGTGTGTGTAAACGTAGCCGGGGGGCTAACAGACCGGTCACTGTGCCCAGGAGAATAGTGACTCCAGCTCTGGGCCTGCAGCGTGGCTGAGGTTAGGCCGAGGCTGGAAAGTGGGAATAAAATGCTCCAGAGAGCCGTCCACACACACGCTCTGGCCTTTCCTCCTGCTCCTGCTCCTCCTCCTCCTCCTTCTCCTCCTCGGGGATCCCAGGTATTTTTAGCGCTGTGTCTGGAAGTGGAGTTGAAGGCCACACAGAAAGTCCTGACCCCGCTCCCCCCTGCATTACAGCACAGACTGCCTAGTCTATTGTATTGAATGCAGTGTATACACTACAGGTCAGTTTCCCAGAGCCTGATTAAACATAAGCCTAGACTAATAGGTAATTCCCCATTCACACTGAGATTTAGTCCAGGATTAGGTTTTAATCTGATACCCTTTCTAACGGAAATGACCTCCTACATGCTCACAGCTGCACCATGCCCACTCAAATCCTCACAGCAATGTTCAACATCAAAACCTGACCTCACTAAATGCCCAATCAAATCCTCACAGCAAAGTTCAACAATCAGCACCCTGACCTCAATAGTCTGATCAAATCCTCACAGCAGTGTTCCAACATCAGTACCTGACCTCACTAATACTGAATCAAATCCTCACAGCAATGTTCAACATCAGTACCTGACCTCACTAATACTGAATCAAATCCTCACAGCAGTGTTCCAACATCTGACGTCACTAATACTCAATCAAATCCTCACAGCAGTGTTCCAACATCTGACGTCACTAATACTCAATCAAATCCTCACAGCAATGTTCAACATCAATACCTGACCTCACTAATGCTCAATCAAATCCTCACAGCAATGTTCCAACATCTGACGTCACTAATACTCAATCAAATCCTCACAGCAATGTTCAACATCAGTACCTGACCTCACTAATACTCAATCAAATCCTCACAGCAATGTTCAACATTAGTGCCTGACCTCACTAATACTCAATCAAATCCTCACAGCAATGTTCAACATCAATACCTGACCTCACTAATACTCAATCAAATCCTCACAGCAATGTTCAACATTAGTACCTGACCTCACTAATGCTCAATCAAATCCTCACAGCAATGTTCCAACATCTGACCTCACTAATGCTCAATCAAATCCTCACAGCAATGTTCAACATTAGTGCCTGACCTCACTAATACTCAATCAAATCCTCACAGCAATGTTCAACATCAGTACCTGACCTCACTAATGCCCAATCAAATCCTCACAGCAATGTTCAACATCAGTACCTGACCTCACTAATGCCCAATCAAATCCTCACAGCAATGTTCAACATCAATACCTGACCTCACTTATGCTCAATCAAATCCTCACAGCAATGTTCAACATCAATACCTGACCTCACTAATGCTCAATCAAATCCTCACAGCAATGTTCAACATTAGTGCCTGACCTCACTAATACTCAATCAAATCCTCACAGCAATGTTCAACATCAATACCTGACCTCACTAATGCTCAATCAAATCCTCACAGCAATGTTCAACATTAGTACCTGACCTCACTAATGCTCAATCAAATCATCACAGCAATGTTCCAACATCTGACCTCACTAATGCTCAATCAAATCATCACAGCAATGTTCCAACATCTGACCTCACTAATACTCAATTGAATCGAATCAGATACTCTTAATGGGGAATTCGTTAGGTCTTCTGGGAAAGCTTTACATTACATGTTGAACATTGCTGTGAGAATTTGATTGAGTTTTAGCGAGGTCAGGTACTGATGTTGAACATTGCTGTGAGAATTTGATTGAGTTTTAGCGAGGTCAGGTACCAATGTTGAACATTGCTGTGCGGATTTGCTTGAGCTACTAATGCTGGAACATTGCTGTGAGGATTTGATTGAGCGTAAGTGAGGTCAGGTGCTGATGTTGGAACATAGCTGTTAGGATTTGATTGAGTTTTAGCAAGGACAGGTACTGATGCTGGATTACCCTTCCTAAAAACTATCGGTTGAAGCTCTGTGACTCCAGAGAACACGGTTCTAGAGCACCTCAGCTCATTGCTGGTGGACCTTGTAACCCACCAGCACACACTTAGCGTTGGACCTGATGACCTTAGGCCCTTTCTATTGGTCAGAGCTTCTTTATGGGAGTTATACAAGCTGTGCGTGTGCAGTTCAGCACCCGTGTCAGCGCGTAGGGCACATAAAATCTTTAACGAGCACAACCTCAACTGTTTTATTTAACTTCTCTGAAAATCTTAGTACTTTATTTTGACACCAGTATCACATATAAACGTTTTGAAACAAGTAGGAGACACCAGTGGCACCCATAACTGGGAGACTGGTACGTACAGCCCTTCCTTCATTAATCAATTATTTACAGAGCAGCTCCTTCTCCAAGCAGATATCACGCTCCACTCCTGGAGAAACTCAAGTTTCAGGACAGGTCAGTTGTTAAAGTGTCTGAAATCGAGAGGCACTAATGAGACACCCTCACTTAACCAGGTCACTATGAACCTACAGCTGGCTGCACTTGCAACTTGTTGAAATTAAATTTTGCTTCCACTGTAAAATGGCCTGCAACTCGTTGACCGCAACAGCTGGAAGCACCTTGAGGTGTATCAAAAATATGAGCTGCTAATTAAACTAATTGGTGGTGTTGAGTTGCATGTGTTGCATGCAACTTTGATTTTCATGCAACTGTCAAATTGCATGCTGCAAGCAGTGCATAGTATGCAACTATACTATATCCTGTTACACCTCATGGATGAATTTATAGCATAAATGTCGGGATGAACGATTTGGAGGAAATATCTAGTTGCGATGTTTGTAACCAATATTGCAACTGCGATTTAAGTTGCAACTGTTTGCTATAATTGAAGGTCTAGTACTTTAGCTTAAGGGCTGAACGCTGTACATAGCCAGTTTGTTATCACAGTAACACAATTGATCAGGATAACCATTAAATATTAATATTGTTCACCTCCACATGGGTGTTTGGCTGCCTTTACAGAACTCATTTTACTATTAAGTCACAGTTGAATGTGTTGCCTGCAACTTGCAATGTTTATTATTATTATTATTATTATTTTCATGATAATTAGTTGTTGTTGTTGTTGTTGTAGTAATAATAATACTTTTTGTTGTTGTTAGTTTTTTCCTTTGTGTGACTGTCAAGTTGCATGAAAATGATATTGCATGCAATTCACAAAATGCAACTATACATCGTCCAACACCTCTGTTACCCCTCTCGGATGACTTTATAGAGTGAACGAGATGAGATGTATCAAAACCTAAACTTCTGATGTGACTAATTAGTTCTGTATTTGAATGTGTTGCATGCAGCTTTGATTGTGTTAAATGCTTTGTGTTGCTGTCAAGATGCACAGAGGTTATGTTGCATGCAACGCACCACATGCAACTGCCTTTTGCAACATCATGAATCATGGTTAATTGATCTGAACTGCAGCAGCATCAATATTGTTTACGTCTGAGTCTAGTTGCGTGAAACTATCAGCGTGTAAAGAGAAGATATCAATTCAGCATGTTTTCTCTGCTGCAGTGCATCGCCGCCCATGGTCAAGCGGCCCATCTCCGCTTCCTGGAGCCCTTTAAGCAGACCAGTGCATCCGTCCACCGCGCTGGATTAGGCCAGGAATTTTTACTGCGCTCGTCCTCGTCGTTTCCCTGCTTTGATGTTGTTTAATCTCTGCTAGCGTAATCGGCTGAGTGATGGATAGTTTTGTTTTTGGAGCGCATTATGAGCAGACTTGTGATTTCAGCTCGTTTTTTAAAGGGCTAATCTCCTCTTCCAGCAAGAACGTGACACCGCCAAGCAAATACCATGTGTGCTCATGTTGTTTTGGTGGGAGTTGAACAACCTGCGTTTTGAGGGCCAAGTTCTGCTCTGGTTTCTGATGCTGCATGAGCAGGAGTTTGATAATGTGGTCCATTTATGGGAAAGAGGAGGTTGTAGGGAAGGTTCTCCCACTTAGTCTGAATACTTGTGGTCTGCACTCTTGGGTGATTCAGACCTCGTGTAGTGGAGAAGCTCGTTACTGCAGGTTTGTTTTCATTCAGGTGGATTTCTTCTGAAACTAACTTGAGCAATTCCAATTCCATTAGCTTGGTTCATCTGTATTATTATTATTATTATTATTATTATTATTTATATATACTACAGCTGTGTATTGGCAAGAACCTGGTGATACAATACGTATCGTGATACAGCGGTCCCGATTTAATATATCGTCATATATTGCGGTACTGCAAGTAAAGTGATATACTGTGATTTTTCAAGTCCTACTATTAAATCACACCACTGTATGAACAGGTTTATCAATGTTTACAATAGCATTGCGCCCTTGTGCTGCTTGTTAATGTTGGAGTGGAGCTGAAAATGGATTACAACACTGCCATCTAGTGGTCAGAGGTTTAAACACAACACACAATGATTCATCGTCTACCAGAATCTGTGTATTGATACTGTGTGTTAGAGAATCGATACAGTATCACCAAACATAATATCCTGATATTTTCTTACACCACTTATATATATATATATATATATATATATATATATATATATATATATATATATATATATATATATATAGCGGGTGCGAAATGCATAAAGGAGCCACTCCCTGTTCAGCCCTGTGTAGTAATACTGGGTGCTGAAGTGAATCCCTCTGTGACTCAAAGGCTGAAAAAGCAGAAGTTCAGGCTGGCAGAGGGGAAAATGTTCACCCTCCGCGCCCTCAGGCCCTGGCATGCCTGTTATTATCCCCTGTGTGAAGTCACTGCGTTAGCGCTCGCTTAACCTCACGTTGCTCAACTTTGTCTGTGTTCGCCGGCGGCTCGTAGGGAGGAGACTAAGCGTAGGGAGCGCTGCATGGCGTACGTGAAGTAAAGGCTTTCTCAGTTCTTAACAGTTCAGTACTTATAAAGAATCTGATTTAGTAATCAGATTTAGTAATCATTTAGTAATTTTTTGTCTATTTTATTTTTCTACATCATTTGAATGCGGCCGCTGCCGTTTACATTGTGTACAAGTTTTATGATGATTGGACCAATAGAAAAATTCTGGTTCCATTGACTTGCATTGAAAGTAAAGTTAGTTGTTGGCCTGTCCTGTAAAGATGTGATGTATTAAATGCAGTGCCGAGAGATCACGCCGTTAATTAGTGATGCTTTACACCTTGTTTTCTGGAGGCGACTCAGACTCTCCACTCCTTTGAGTGGGATCGGCCCCTCGACTACTCTTAATTTTGACTAAGACCCTGAACACTTTTGAGAAGCGGTGTGATGCGAATTGGACTTTTTTTCAAATATTTAGGGGCGAAGTGACGAGATGAACGGAGAAAATCATTACTGTAGTCAGAAAAGGAAGTTGAATGTAGTCCTGTTCCTCTTTTTAAGAGGGGTTTGTGTTCGCCAGCTTCCTGTCTCTGACTTTCCTCGTCCACCATAAATGAGTAGTAATGGAATGGAATGTAAGTGGGATACCAACAGAAGGGATCTGTTACAGTAAACAAAATAGATAGTATTCAGATTAAAGTACGTTATAAATCAGAGTTGATTCCTGGCAGGATAAGGCCACATACACACTCCAGAAATTACCAGCATTTAAAAAAATATTTAAAATATGCGTTTAACCTGATTTTGCTTATCGCCTGAATCTCCAGCAGCAAACTGATCTAACAGTGAGTTCCATTATTCAGGGCTTGGTGCGATATATATATATATATATATATATATAATATATATATATATATATATATATATATATATATATATATATATATATATATATATATATATATATATATATATATATTATCTGATATGAAACTCTTACCGTTGTCTTTAGTATGGCTGCTCCAGTTTCTACTCTGTTTTTATAACAGTATAACCTGTATATTAGGGGTGTAAGAAAATATTGAAAATATCGAATATCGGGATATTATGTTTGGTGAAACTGTATCAATTCTCAAAAACACTCGATACACAGATTCCTGGCAGACAGTGAATCATTGTGTGGTGTTTAAACCTCTGACCACTAGATGGCAGTGTAATCAATTTTCAGCTCCACTCCAACATTAACAAGCAGCACAAGGGCGCAATGCTATTGTAAATATTGACAAACCTGTTCATACAGTGGTGTGTTTTAATAGTAGGATTTGAGAAATCAAAAAATATCACTTTACTTGCGGTATGCCATGTATCTCAATATATTAAATCGTGACCGCTGTATCACGATACGTATTGTCAGGTTCTTGCCAATACACAGCCCTACTGTGTGTGTACATATATATATATATATTGGTGCTTGGTGCTATTCATATATATATATATATATGTATATATATATATATATATATATATATATATGTATATATATATATGTGTGTATATATATATATATATATATGTATATATATATATGTGTGTATATATATATATATATATATATATATATATATATATATATATATATATATATATATATATATATGAATAGCACCAAGCCCTGAGTAATGAGTAATCTCGATACAGTATCACCAAACGTAATATCCCCCGATATTCTATATTTTCTTAAACTCCTAATATACAGGTCTGGTAAAGACCACACACTCTTTACCAGACCTATTATACAAACAGAGTAGAAACTGGAGCAACCATACTAAAGACAACAGTAAGAGTTTCATATCAGTTTTTATATATATATATATATATATATATATATATATATATATATATATATGAATAGCACCAAGCCCTGAATAATGGAGCTCCGGGTTAGATCAGTTTGCTGCTGGAGATTCAGGTGATATGCAAAATCAGGTTAAACACATATTCTAAATATTTTTAAAAATGCAGGTAATTTCTAAACCTTGTATGTGGCCTTAAAGTAATCCTGCCAGGAATCAGCTCTGATTTATAATGTACTTTAATCTGAATACTATCTATTTTGTTTACTATAACAGATCCCTGATATGAAACTCTCACTGCTGTCTTTAGAATAGTTGCTCCAGTTTCTACTCTGTTTGTATTACAGGTCTGGTAAAGAGCGTGTGCTGATTGCTGTTCATGTTAATGCCCGTGTAAATATAAGCCTGTTGGTAATGTAGTGCTCTAATCCTGCTTAGCGGTCAGGAATTCTCAGGTGCTTTTCAGTCTTGTTTTCATTGAGATCA
Organism: Megaleporinus macrocephalus; assembly: GCA_021613375.1. Classification (NCBI taxonomy): domain Eukaryota; kingdom Metazoa; phylum Chordata; class Actinopteri; order Characiformes; family Anostomidae; genus Megaleporinus; species Megaleporinus macrocephalus. The sequence continues at coordinate 29,925,374 of CM038728.1, read as the reverse complement.
GTAGCGTATGTGGTCAGTGACCTCAGACAGTCGTTTCTCAGTGTTACCCTGTACTCGGTTAAAGAATGGAGCATAAATCTCCTGTGAGCAGGTGCTGAGACAACTGTTCAGTTGCTTATGTTATAAACGCGGTCTGGTAGAAATGGCTTTCCTGTACTTTGACTAGTACAGAGACCTGATTGTGTGTAGTAATCGTCCAGATGCAGCGCAGAGAGTTCAGAAATGGGCATTTCAGACATATGAGATTAACACTTGTAGGACGTTATTGGAAAACTATTTGGGGGTGGGATAAAGTCGGGGACTGGGGTATGAGGTTCTACTTTAGCTTTTAGAGGCAGCTCCATGTAGGACTCCAGGTTCAGGCACTGCTGTTGTCAATTACACAGTAAATGGACAGCTATAGTGGGTCATGTGACTTGCTATTTGTATGGGGAGCTGTAGCCACTTCTAAAGTTAATGAAAGCAGTCTAGGGTTACTATCCATCCATAAAGTGGGTTAGGGGGGGCACTGGAGCCAATCTCAGCGTCATTGGGCAAGACGGGGTACACCATGGGCAATTCACCAGTGCGTCGCACTGGCCAACACACACTCACGCTCCCACCTACGAGCAGTTTTGAGTGAGGGTCCTAACATGTATGTGTTTGGACTGTGGGAGGAAACCGGAGTACCCGGAGGAAACCCACTCAAGCACAGAGAGACCATACACACTCCACACAGAACCACCCGGACAGATCATCTTACTGGGAGACAATTATATTGGTAACTTATGACGGGAGGCGTGGGCCCGAGTCTATCTCTG
>CM038728.1:29887074-29922074 GCA_021613375.1 Megaleporinus macrocephalus | reverse complement strand
GAGGTACTGTGGAGATATCATAGAGGTATTGTGGAGGTACTGTGGAGATGATGTGGAGGTATTGTGGAGGTACTGTGGAGATATCATAGAGGTATTGTGGAGGTACTGTGGAGAGGATGTGGAGCTATTGCGGAGGTATATTTGTGGTATCATGGAGATATATGGACATGTGGAGGTATCTCATGGGGCTATCTCGTGGAGATATCATGAACATATGGAGTTATTGTGGAGGTATGGTGGAGGTATCATGGATGTAACGTGGAGACATAGAGGTATTACAGATATTGCAAAGTCATCATGGAGATTTCATAGAGCTGTTGTGTTGTTATTGTGGAAATAAGACAGAGATATGATGTGGAGATATTGTGATGGTATCGTGAATGTATGATGGAGATATGGAGGTATAGTGAAGTTCTAGTGGAGGTAGTCGGTATTAATCTGCTTATTTGATCAGAGACGGTAATTAGCTGTGTTTAATGGTGTGTAAGGTGTGAAATGAATATAAATGTACTTGCTAGGCTTTTACTGGTTTATCCCAAGTGGTTTCTAGGACGTTGCTAGGTGGTTGCTGTGGTTTCCCACATGGTTGCTAGGTGGTTGCTGTGTTGTTCTTGATGCTAATTAGTTGCCAGGTGGTTTCTGTGGTTTCTCAGGTGGTTGCGAGGGCGTTGCCCCGTGGTTGCTGTGGTGTCCCAGGTGGTTGCTAGGATGTTGCTACTTCTGTCATCATAATGTAAGTTTGTTTATTTCGTTTATATGGGGTAAAAAAATGTACATGTGATCAAAAAGCTGTATCCCAGCACACCGTTGCCGTGTGCTCTGAGCGTGAAAACAGTACTAGTGTTGAATAACAGTGTCGTCAAACACTGTGTATTGTGATATCACATTTTTGCTGTATGGTCCAGCTCCACCCCCGAGTCCAGCGCTCGGAGAGGTCAGTGTTCTGTGAGTCCGGTTAGGAAAGACGGGGTGAAGTATGTGAAGAATGGAGGTGAAATGTCAGTTTGCCACAGAGCGTCGGGGGGGATCGGGGAGGAGGGCCGAGGGGAGCTTGGGGTTAGTGCAGAGAGTCAGTGTTAGGATGCAGCTGTGTTAGTAGCCCTGACTCGCTGCTTCTGTTAACGCTGAATGGCTTCCTGTTCTGTCATGAGCGCCCATTCCATTAGTGTGAGTGTGAGGCCGTTACTCATTTCCTGTGGAGCCTGTTTAGATCTGAATCCGACATACGGAGAGTCTGAGCTGTCACTCACTCGTCAGTGTTTTCACTCCGTACAATAGCCGAGAGCAGGGCTTGTTTTTGAGTGTTCAGGACGTTCCTGTACAGGTCAGAGCTCAGAATTATAATCTAGCATCACCAGCTTTCACGAGAAGTTCCCAACAAGTCAAATCTGCCTATTTATTTAAATATATATTAAAATTAAGGCGGTCAATTGATTTAAAAATAATAATCAACTAATTAATCACACATTTTGCTGTGATTAATCACAATCACATTTTAAAACGGAAGCTTTCAATAATGGATAAGATAAGCACTGTGGAATTATATTTTATTCAGAAGTTTAATTGTATCTTAGACTTTAAACACATCGTCTTTAAACACTCTGTTCATACTCTGTTCATACTCCTCATACTCTGCTCATACTCCTCATACTCTGTTCATGCTCCTCATACTCTGTTTACACTCCTCATACTCTGTTCATACTCCTCATACTCTGTTCGTACTCTGTTCATACCCCTCATACTCTGTTCATACTCTGTTTACACTCCACATACTCTGTTTACACTCCACATACTCTGTTTACACTCCTCATACTCTCTTCATACTCCTCATACTCTGTTCATACACCTCATACTCTCTTCATACTCCTCATACTCTGTTCATACACCTCATACTCTCTTCATACTCCTCATACTCTGTTCATACTCCTCATACTCTCTTTATACTCCTCATACTCTGTTCATACTCCTCATACTCTCTTTATACTCCTCATACTCTGTTCATACTCCTCATACTCTGTTCATACTCCTCATACTCTGTTCATACTCCTCATACTCTGTTCATACTCCTCATACTCCTCATACTCTCTTCATACTCCTCATACTCTGTTCACACTCCTCATACTCTGTTTACACTCCTCATACTCTGTTTACACTCCTCACACTCTGTTCATACTCCTTATACTCTCTTCATACTCCTCATACTCTGTTCATACTCTGTTCATACTTATCATACTCTGTTCATACTCCTCATACTCTGTTCATACTCCTCATACTCTGTTCACACTCCTCATACTCTGTTCACACTCCTCATACTCTGTTCACACTCCTCATACTCTGTTCACACTCCTCATACTCTGTTTACACTCCTCATACTCTGTTTACACTCCTCATACTCTGTTCGTACTCTGTTCATACTCCTCATACTCTGTTCGTACTCCTCATACTCTGTTCGTACTCTGTTCATACTCCTCATACTCTGTTCGTACTCCTCATACTCTGTTCATACTCTGTTCATACTCTGTTTACACTCCACATACTCTGTTTACACTCCTCATACTCTCTTCATACTCCTCATACTCTGTTCATACACCTCATACTCTCTTCATACTCCTCATACTCTGTTCGTACTCTGTTCATACTCCTCATACTCTGTTCATACTCTGTTTACACTCCACATACTCTGTTTACACTCCTCATACTCTCTTCATACTCCTCATACTCTGTTCATACACCTCATACTCTATTCATACTCCTCATACTCTCTTTATACTCCTCATACTCTGTTCATACTCCTCATACTCTGTTCATACTCCTCATACTCCTCATACTCTCTTCATACACCTCATACTCTATTCATACTCCTCATACTCTATTCATACTCCTCATACTCTGTTCATACTCCTCATACTCTGTTCATACTCCTCATACTCTGTTCATACTCCTCATACTCCTCATACTCTCTTCATACTCCTCATACTCTGTTCACACTCCTCATACTCTGTTTACACTCCTCATACTCTGTTTACACTCCTCATACTCTGTTCATACTCCTCATACTCTGTTTACACTCCTCATACTCTGTTCATACTCCTCATACTCTGTTCATACTCTGTTTACACTCCTCATACTCTGTTTACACTCCTCATACTCTCTTCACACTCCTCATACTCTGTTCGTGCTCTGTTCATACTCCTCATACTCTGTTCATACTCCTCATACTCTCTTCATACTCCTCATACTCTGTTCATACTCTGTTCATACTCCTCATACTCTCTTTATACTCCTCATACTCTGTTCATACTCCTCATACTCTCTTCATACTCCTCATACTCTGTTCATACTCCTCATACTCTCTTTATACTCCTCATACTCTGTTCATACTCCTCATACTCTCTTCATACTCCTCATACTCTGTTCATACTCCTCATACTCTGTTCGTACTCTGTTCATACTCCTCATACTCTGTTCATACTCCTCATACTCTGTTCGTACTCTGTTCATACTCCTCATACTCTGTTCATACTCTGTTTACACTCCACATACTCTGTTTACACTCCTCATACTCTCTTCATACTCCTCATACTCTGTTCATACACCTCATACTCTGTTCATACACCTCATACTCTCTTCATACTCCTCATACTCTGTTCATACTCCTCATACTCTCTTTATACTCCTCATACTCTGTTCATACTCCTCATACTCTGTTCATACTCCTCATACTCTGTTCATACTCCTCATACTCCTCATACTCTCTTCATACTCCTCATACTCTGTTCACACTCCTCATACTCTGTTTACACTCCTCATACTCTGTTTACACTCCTCACACTCTGTTCATACTCCTTATACTCTCTTCATACTCCTCATACTCTGTTCATACTCTGTTCATACTTATCATACTCTGTTCATACTCCTCATACTCTGTTCATACTCCTCATACTCTGTTCACACTCCTCATACTCTGTTCACACTCCTCATACTCTGTTCACACTCCTCATACTCTGTTTACACTCCTCATACTCTGTTTACACTCCTCATACTCTGTTCATACTCCTCATACTCTGTTCGTACTCTGTTCATACTCCTCATACTCTGTTCATACTCCTCATACTCTGTTCGTACTCCTCATACTCTGTTCGTACTCTGTTCATACTCCTCATACTCTGTTCATACTCTGTTTACACTCCACATACTCTGTTTACACTCCTCATACTCTCTTCATACTCCTCATACTCTCTTCATACACCTCATACTCTGTTCATACTCCTCATACTCTCTTTATACTCCTCATACTCTGTTCATACACCTCATACTCTGTTCATACTCCTCATACTCTGTTCATACACCTCATACTCTGTTCATACTCCTCATACTCTGTTCGTACTCTGTTCATACTCCTCATACTCTGTTCATACTCTGTTTACACTCCACATACTCTGTTTACACTCCTCATACTCTCTTCATACTCCTCATACTCTCTTCATACTCCTCATACTCTGTTCATACTCCTCATACTCCTCATACTCTCTTCATACTCCTCATACTCTGTTCACACTCCTCATACTCTGTTTACACTCCTCATACTCTGTTTACACTCCTCATACTCTGTTCATACTCCTCATACTCTGTTTACACTCCTCATACTCTGTTCATACTCCTCATACTCTGTTCATACTCTGTTTACACTCCTCATACTCTGTTTACACTCCTCATACTCTCTTCACACTCCTCATACTCTGTTCGTGCTCTGTTCATACTCCTCATACTCTGTTCATACACCTCATACTCTGTTCATACTCCTCATACTCTGTTCATACTCCTCATACTCTGTTCATACTCTGTTCATACTCCTCATACTCTGTTCATACTCCTCATACTCTGTTCATACTCCTCATACTCTCTTCATACTCCTCATACTCTGTTCATACTCCTCATACTCTCTTTATACTCCTCATACTCTGTTCATACTCCTCATACTCTCTTTATACTCCTCATACTCTGTTCATACTCCTCATACTCTGTTCATACTCCTCATACTCTCATGATCTTCGTCTAGGAGTTAAATCTAAGGAGGTAGACTGTAGACGAGGCTGGTGGTGTCTGAGTTTCTTCTCCTGGTGCAGTGTGTTCACTCACTTTCAGCTTTAGGAGTGTTGTTTAGGCAGCTATGTATGGACACTCTCAATGCGCACTCTCAGCAGCCTGTACTGAAGGAAGCTTGATTAATTATTTTTGAACACTTGATAAGAGAAGAAACAGTCTAAGAAATAGTGGTGAGGATAGGAATGTGCAGGGAAAGTAAATAAAAAATCAGAAAATTATTAGTAAGATGATCTGGGTTTGATTCCCGGTCCGGGTGGTTCTGTGTGGAGTGTGTATGTTCTCCTCGTGCTTGAGTGGGTTTCTTCCGGGTACTCCGGTTTCCTCCCACAGTCCAAACACATGCATGTTAGGTTGATCACTCACTCTAACCTGGCTGTAGGTGTGAGTATGTGTGTGAGTGTGTGTTGGCCATGCGATGGACTGGGGACCTGTCCATGGTGTACCCCACCTTCGCCCGATGACGCTGGGATTGACTCCAGCTCCCCTGTGATCCTAACTAGAAGGATAGAGCAGAGGATAGTGGATGGATGGAAGTCTAATATAGCTTTTGCTATACCGCCTGCAGCCACTCTAACAATAAGGATAATGAAACAATGCCTATTATCATCTTTTTATCCGCCCACACAAAATGAGGAGAGAGAGAGAGAGAGAGAGAGCGGATGTCCTCACTCTACTAAGAAAAGAGACGCAGAGGAAATTCGCTTGCTCAGCTTCCACCTGATAAAAGTGGTGAAACCGAGACGCTGCCGCAAAAGATCCCTGCCAGATGTCAGTCTGTACCACAGCGACCTCAAACGCTCAGATAGAAGCCATTTACGGAGCTTCCAGCATCATCTTAACCGGAAGAGAACATGTATAAACTCTCTCAGGATCAATTCAAGCGGAACCCCCTCTCCAAGACCTCCCGACGGACCACTTCAGATCCACTTAACACTGCATTAACGCTTAATAGAGTTTTGATACCATGATGTATGTAGAGGGGAATTCCTCCACCTGTTAAAGCTCCCCCACAGAAAGCCAGTCGCGGCCAGAGAGAGCTGCGTACCAGGCCTGGACGATACTGAGAACTTACTATCGGGATTTTCCCTTATTAAAATAATTTAGATAATCAGCGATATCACCTCCACCCCCCTTTTTTCAGGAGGGGTGGGGGTATTTGGGTACGTAATATAAACTTAACTTGGGTAAGAAATGGGGAGCACCAGCTGTAGTGATCTCCCATGCGGTGAAGGCAGGGTACACATGAACAGGTCGCCAGTCCATCGCATGGCCCACATACACTCACACCTACAGCCAGTTTAAAGTAAGGGATCAACCTAACATGCATGTGTTTGGACTGTGGGAGGAAACCAGAGTACCTGGAGGAACCCACTCAAACACAGAGAGACCATACACACTCCACACAGAACCACCCAGACCGGGAATCCAACCCAGATCATCTTACTGTGAGGAGACAGTGCTGACCACTACACCACCATACTAACCACTACACCACCATACTAACCACTACATCACCATAGTAACCACTACACCACCATACTAACCACTACACCACCATACTAACCACTACACCACCATACTAACCACTACACCACCATACTAACACTACACCACCATACTAACCACTACACCACCATACTAACCACTACACCACCATACTAACCACTACACCACCGTACTAACCACTACACCACCGTACTAACCACTACACCACCGTACTAACCACTACACCACCGTACTAACCACTACACCACCATACTAACCACTACACCACCGCACTAACCACTACACCACCATACTAACCAGTACACCACCGTACTAACCACTACACCACCATACTAACCACTACACCACCATACTAACCACTACACCACCATACTAACCACTACACCACCATACTAACCACTACACCACAGTACTAACCACTACACCACCATACTAACCACTACACCACCATACTAACCACTACACCACCGTACTAACCACTACACCACCGTACTAACCACTACACCACCGTACTAACCACTACACCACTGTACTAACCACTACACCACCATACTAACCACTACACCACCGTACTAACACTACACCACCGTACTAACCACTACACCACCATACTGACCACTACACCACCATACTAACCACTACACCACCATACTAACCACTACACCACCGTACTAACCACTACACCACCATACTGACCACTACACCACCATACTAACCACTATACCACCATACTAACCACTACACCACCGTACTAACCACTACACCACCGTACTAACCACTACACCACCGTACTAACCACTACACCACCATACTAACCACTACACTACCATACTAACCACTACACCACCATACTAACCACTACACCACCATACTAACCACTACACCACCATACTAACCACTACACCACCATACTGACCACTACACCACCGTACTAACCACTACACCACCGTACTAACCACTACACCACCATACTAACCACTACACCACCGTACTAACCACTACACCACCGTACTAACCACTACACCACTGTACTAACCACTACACCACCATACTAACCACTACACCACCATACTAACCACTACACCACCATACTAACCACTACACCACCATACTAACCACTACACCACCGTACTAACCACTGTACTGTTTTAGGCTTTTTGGGACCTTCTTTTTCGCATATTAATACATAAAGTGTGATGTGGTTCGGACCTCCAGAACTAACAAGTACACTTGGAGTTATCTGCATCTAAAGCTCCCTCTCGACACGCCCACTCTCCCACTCGGAGCTCACCTTGACGACCCGCTGCCTGAAACGAAGACAGTAATTCAACAATGCTGTGATTAATAAGGTGCTAATAGTGGGTCTCTCTGCCGCAGTGATTAATGGGAACGCTTGGCGGCAGCTGTGATGGAAATCTGGCGTCGGCGTCAGTCACATGATGTTTACCAGCTTTAACTGCAGCCTGGCAGTAACGGTGTCATCTGAAGACTTCTCCAGCCTCCTCAGCGTCGCTGTGCGTGATGGCCTTGGCGTGTGTAAAGGGTAGATGAGGTGTTGATATGCTTCCCCGGTTATGAAATGCACCGTCCCTGCCAGGCAGCGGTCAGCAGAAACAGCTTGGAGTTAGAAAGAAGGAAGGAGAGATTTGGCCAGGATATTGTTCCTGACACGATGGTGCAGAATGGAGAGCGGTGGGCTGGCGAAGGGTGGGCTGGCTGTTGTCTTCTGAGCAACGTCAGTCTTTTCAGATCCAGACCAGCTCCACACGAGTGAAGATGATCCTCGTCTAGGAGTTAAATCTAAGGAGGTAGACTGTAGACGAGGCTGGTGGTGTCTGAGTTTCTTCTCCTGGTGCAGTGTGTTCACTCACTTTCAGCTTTAGGTGTGTTGTTCAGGCAGCTATGCTTGCTTTAGCCTAGTCTAGCACACAGTATGGACACTCTCAATGCGCACTCTCAGCAGCCTGTACTAAAACATGTAGTAGTGAGCGTGTGTAGTCGAGGAGTTCTGATTGTTGTTGTTTCTCCAGTCAGTAGCGTACTCAATAATGTCAGCTCACACATCGTTAACACAGCAATTCAAATATTATTGTAGAGGGTATATACATATATATATATATATATATATGACGTGAGGGCCTGGCTGGCAATCTCCATTCTAGCTCATGCTAAAGTTGTTCAGTGGGGTTGAGATCTGGACTCTGTGCAGGCCAGTCAAGTTCTTCCACACCAAAACTCACCCAACCAGCCCGTATGGATCTGCTTTACACACTGAGATACAGTCGGTCATGCTGGAAGAAGAAAAGTTCTTCCTTAAACTGATCCCACAAAGTTGGAAGCATCAAGCATGACCTGGTCTGCTGAAGCATTAAGATTTATCTTCACTGGAACTGAGCGTCCTTGGCCGACCCCTAAAAAAACACCCCCATAGCATCATCCCTCCTCCACCAAACTTCACAGTCACAGTGAAGTCAGGCAGGGAACGTTCTCCTAGCTTTCTCCAAACCCAGACTGCCAGATAGAGAAGCCTGATTGATCACTCCACAGAAAACCAAGTCCAAGGCCACATGGACACATGGCGGTGGCAGCTTCTGCTGGAAGGCAGGCCTATGTAGATATGAAGGCTCTAAGCTGCAGCAACTTGTAGTTGCACTAATAAGAACACAGTTTTTTATATTATGTTCCATTTCTGATAATAATCCCTCTAAAACTTACACGCTGCCCATTTAAGTATGCTAGTCACAAAGCGTTTGCAGATCACTGTCCTCTGAGTTTATTTAGGTTTTTCCTACCGTCCCAACTTTTATGGAATTAGGTTTGCACTCAAAAATCTGTAATGTGTTATAAAACCTGATTCTTCATTTGCTGCACAGACCCCCCAGCGTCAGTGTCTTTGGTGAAGGGAAAGACTGCGATCGTCTGACGCCAGCGGCTCCATTTAAAACGTATCGTTTATTCCTCACCGTCAGCTGAGGGTGAGCGCTGGTGTCAGAGCCGGACTCTCACCCCCCCCCCCAGCGCCAGTAGAATGTGATACGGTTTCTGGTCAGCAGTCGTTAAAGAGCAATTTAGCTGCCCACGGTAAGGGTGGGCCTGGCTGGTAAACAGATTAACTCGACAGAGAGATCCACCTCTCTGTATATCGTCTATCTCCAATATATATATATATATATATATATATATATATATCCAAAATAACAACTTTACAGGAGAGGCAGAAAACCGTGTTTACTTTGAATGTAAGTCTATGGAACCAGAATTTTTCCAAGATATTTTGGAGCGTTTCTATTGGTCCATTCATCAAAAAATGTTCACACAGTGTAAACGGCAGCTGTTGTGTTCAAATAAAGTAAAAAAAAAAAATGCATGTTTTTCATTGGATAGCGACGATATATAGTGTCCATGTGCGTCTGTATGTGTTTATATGACTGGCTGGTGAGCAGCTGCACCTGTTTCGCTCTCACTGACATGTCTAGACTGCAGACCACCAGAGGAAAGCAGGAGTGAAGACGTTCCCCAGAGGAAAGGGGGCAAGTAGGGTATCCCAGAGTTCACCTCACCTGCACAGCCACTGTTTGGTGAGCAGGTGACTATTAGGGGTGGCTGATACGATGAGAAGTTACTGTTGTGAGTATATGACAGTCTGCAGCCACCAGTGTAAAGAAAAATGAGTAGCTCCAAAATGATAACTTTACAGGAGAGGCCAAAAACTGTCTTCACTTTCAATGCAAGTTAATGGAACCAGAATTTCTGCCAAGCAATTTTGGAGTATTTCTATTGGTCCATTCATCATGAGACTTTTACACAAAGTTAACAGCAGCTGGTATGTTCATATAATGTAGAAAAATAAAATTCATCAAAAATGGAGACATGCTTTTCTATGTACAGTGATTATATAGTGAAGGCCTTTACCTGCAGAGTAACAAATAGCTGGTTGGATGGTCTGTTAAGCTATTATCTTATTTTATAATATTATTTCCTTCTGAAATAGCTTATTTTACAAATAAATAAAATAAAAATTTGTTAAAATGTAGCTCTATTTTGCTGATCCATCTGGTATTTGTTGTTTATAATTAAACTACAAAAACACCAGACAAAACTTTACTTAACACCTTTTATTTAAAGGGAATTCCACTGATCTCTCACAATTCCTGCATTAATAAAAGCTCGAGATGTAAATACAGTCATTCTGAATGGATTTGGTGTGAAATGCTTTGTATTCAGAGTCAGAACTGCTCACAGTGGTGGTGAATGGAACCAGACGTCCACCTCAAAAAACTCCCCTACTTAAAGGTTATTATGTTATTACATGAATTATGTATGGATACTCAGCCTGAGACAAAATAGAAAGTATATTTATTTGAGAATATTTTACTATCAATATTACATATACAACGTGTTAAGTTTACTGGTGGGTTTAATAGTAAATAAAATAGCTATATTTGTGTTGTAGACATGGTGACCTCCATAAATTAATATATAGAGTCAACCAATCAACCATTATAGTCCAAACTACTCCTAATAATAATTATAATAATAATAACAATAATGATGATGATAGAAATGATGTTGATGATAATAAAAATTATGATGATTAGTAATATAATGATGAAAAAAATAATAATAATGAAGATGAAAAATAATAAAATAAAAAAATCCCTGATAAAAATAAAAATGAGCAAAATAATTAACTATTATGAAGAAAAAAAAAGAATAAAATTAATGATAATGAAGACGAAATATGCTACACTATTTAAGTATTTTACTAACTCAAGGACACTTTAGGATTTAAAGGGCTGTAGGTCAGAGAGAATGAAAGTATTTAGAGAAAAGTGAGATCATTCTGAGCTTTGAAGATGGAAAGAGAGGAAGAACAGCTAATAGAAGGTAAAGAGTTCCAAAGAGTGAGGCAGTAACACTAAATGAGGGTTTGCATATAAATTTATGTGTATTATTTTACTTTTATTTTTATTTAATATTTTAGATGCTCTATACTCTCCTACTGTTTCATGTGAGCAGCTGTCAAAGCGTTTCACTGCTAGTTGTACGTTGTATGACTTTGTATGTGACAAATAAACTTCGATTTAATTTGGTTTACATCGCAGCTCCTGGTTTAGACACAAAACAATCTTCTTCAGAGTCAGAATTCGTCTCCGCGCCTCTTCTGCTGCTGGAGACGCGTGACTGAGGGAGATAAAGCTGAGGGCCGCAGGACCCTCCTATCAGCCCCCTCCCTTTAAACAGCTGAGCACAGTGAGCATGCTCAGAGTGCCTGTACTGTTACTCAGAGCATAGCACAGTGAGCATGCTCAGAGTGCCTGTACTGTTACTCAGAGCATAGCACAGTGAGCATGCTCAGAGTGTCTGTACTGTTACTCATAGCAGAGTGCAGTGAGCATGCTCAGAGTGTCTGTACTGTTACTCCTAGTATAGCGCAGTGAGCATGCTCAGAGTGTCTGTACTGTTACTCCTAGCAGAGTGCAGTGAGCATGCTCAGAGTGTCTGTACTGTTACTCAGAGCAGAGTGCAGTGAGCATGCTCAGAGTGTCTGTACTGTTACTCCTAGCAGAGTGCAGTGAGCATGCTCAGAGTGTCTGTACTGTTACTCGGAGCAGAGTGCAGTGAGCATGCTCAGAGTGTCTGTACTGTTACTCATAGCAGAGTGCAGTGAGCATGCTCAGAGTGTCTGTACTGTTACTCCTAGTATAGCGCAGTGAGCATGCTCAGAGTGTCTGTACTGTTACTCCTAGCAGAGTGCAGTGAGCATGCTCAGAGTGTCTGTACTGTTACTCATAGCAGAGTGCAGTGAGCATGCTCAGAGTGTCTGTACTGTTACTCCTAGCAGAGTGCAGTGAGCATGCTCAGAGTGTCTGTACTGTTACTCCTAGTATAGCGCAGTGAGCATGCTCAGAGTGTCTGTACTGTTACTCATAGCAGAGTGCAGTGAGCATGCTCAGAGTGTCTGTACTGTTACTCAGAGCAGAGTGCAGTGAGCATGCTCAGAGTGTCTGTACTGTTACTCAGAGCAGAGTACAGTGAGCATGCTCAGAGTGTCTGTACTGTTACTCATAGCAGAGTGCAGTGAGCATGCTCAGAGTGTCTGTACTGTTACTCAGAGCAGAGTGCAGTGAGCATGCTCAGAGTGTCTGTACTGTTACTCAGAGCAGAGTGCAGTGAGCATGCTCAGAGTGTCTGTACTGTTACTCAGCAGAGTGCAGTGAGCATGTTCAGAGTGTCTGTACTGTTACTCATAGCAGAGTGCAGTGAGCATGCTCAGAGTGTCTGTACTGTTACTCAGAGCAGAGTGCAGTGAGCATGCTCAGAGTGTCTGTACTGTTACTCAGAGCAGAGTGCAGTGAGCATGCTCAGAGTGTCTGTACTGTTACTCAGAGCAGAGTGCAGTGAGCATGCTCAGAGTGTCTGTACTGTTACTCCTAGTATAGCGCAGTGAGCATGCTCAGAGTGTCTGTACTGTTACTCAGAGCAGAGCACAGTGAGCATGCTCAGAGTGTCTGTACTGTTACTCGGAGCAGAGTGCCAACAGTCCAAACACATGCATGTTAGGTTGATCCTCACTCTAAACTGCTCGTAGGTGTGAGTGTGTGTGTGTGAGTGTGTGTATGTTGGCCATGCGATGGACTGGCGAGCTGTCCATGGTGCACCCCGCCTTGGCCCGATGACGCTGGGATTGGCTCCAGTGACCCTGACTAGCGATAATGGATGGATGTTTGCTTTAAATCTTTTTTCCAGAGGAGTTTCAGTAAAACAGTTCAGCGTAAACAGTAGAAGCTGTTGTTATTCAGGGTTTGGTTTGTGGAACTGGAGCAGAACGTTTGCTGTGATGATGGGACGTGTTTCGACGGTGCAGCATTCCACACTCACCTGTTCTGACAAGCCTTTCTGCTCTACAGCAGAGAGAGAGAGAGAGAGAGAGAGAGAGAGAGAGAGAGAGAGAGAGAGAGAGAGAGAGAGAGAGAGAGAGAGAGAGAGAGAGAGAGAGAGAGAGAGAGAGAGAAAGAAATATAGAGCAAGAGAAATATAAAGCAAGAGAAAAAGAGAGAGAATAAAAATAAATAGAGAGAGAGAGAAATGGGGAGAAAGGAATATAAAGCAATAGAAAAAGAGAGAGAGAGAAAGAAAGAAATAGAGAGAGGGAGAGAGAGAAATGGGGAGAAAGAAATAGAGAGAGAATAAAAATAGAGAGAGAGAGAAATGGGGAGAAAGAAATATAGAGCAAAAGAAAAAGAGAGAATAAAAATGGAGAGAGAGAGAAATGGGGAGAAAGGAATATAAAGCAAGAGAAAAAGAGAGAGAAAGAAAAAAATAAAGAGAGAGAGAAATGGGGAGAAAGGAATATAAAGCAATAGAAAAAGAGAGAGAAAGAAATAAAGAGAGAGAGAGAAATGGGGAGAAAGAAATATAGAGCAAAAGAAAAAGAGAGAATAAAAATGGAGAGAGAGAGAAATGGGGAGAAAGGAATATAAAGCAAGAGAAAAAGAGAGAGAAAGAAAAAAATAAAGAGAGAGAGAGAAATGGGGATAAAGGAATATAAAGCAAGAGAAAAAGAGAGAGAGAATAAAAATAGAAAGAAATGGGGAAAACGAAATATAGAATGAGAGAGAAAGAAATAGAGAGAGAAGAGATAGAGAGAGAAATTGGGAGAAAGAAAAATATAGGGAGAGAGAGAGAGAGAAATAAATAGAGAAATAGAGAGAGTAATTATTTTAAATAATAATAATAGTCATAAATTAAGTATTTTTGAGTAATTAAATGTTTAAGATGTAAACAAAGTGGTTCAGAGTGGTTTCAGATGAATTTGCAGAACTCTGAAATAACAGTGGTTGTGATGGTAACCAGACGTCTGAGGAGCCTGAATGACTCAGTGCCTCAGAGAAAGCTGTTTTACAGAGAAGTGGCAATATTTGTGTTGTAGACATGGAGACCCCCTGGTTCCCATCACCACCACTGTAAACAACATCTCTACAGTCAGCCACCGCACACCAGACCACTCTGGATGGCCTTGATTTGAGCAGCACATTTGAAAAATGGGTGGAATTCTCCTTTAAGGGTATGCGTGTAGCTTCAGCTCCTTGTTCTACAGAGTTTTAGTCTTTAGTTTAATAGCGAATGTAACCTTCATACAGGTGAAGCGAGAGAGAGATACAGAGAGAGATACAGAGAGAGAGTCAGTGGATGGAGAGTGTGTGAAAGAGAGGGAGAGATAAAGAGAGATACAGAGAGAGAGATACAGATACAGAGAGTGAGAGAGAGAGTGGTACAGTGGATGGAGAGTGTGTGAAAGAGAGATACAGATACAGAGAGTGAGATAGAGAGAGTGGTACAGTGGATGGAGAGTGTGTGTGAAAGAGAGATACAGATACAGAGAGTGAGATAGAGAGAGTGGTACAGTGGATGGAGAGTGTGTGAAAGAGAGAGAGAGATACAGATACAGAGAGTGAGATAGAGAGAGTGGTACAGTGGATGGAGAGTGTGAAAGAGAGATACAGATACAGAGAGTGAGAGAGAGAGAGTGGTACAGTGGATGGAGAGTGTGTGAAAGAGAGATACAGATACAGAGAGTGAGATAGAGAGAGTGGTACAGTGGATGGAGAGTGTGAAAGAGAGAGAGAGATACAGATACAGAGAGTGAGAGAGAGAGTGCTACAGTGGATGGAGAGTGTGTGAAAGAGAGATACAGATACAGAGAGTGAGAGAGAGAGTGGTACAGTGGATGGAGAGTGTGAAAGAGAGAGAGATACAGATACAGAGAGTGAGAGAGAGAGAGTGCTACAGTGGATGGAGAGTGTGTGAAAGAGAGATACAGATACAGAGAGTGAGAGAGAGAGTGGTACAGTGGATGGAGAGTGTGAAAGAGAGAGAGAGATACAGATACAGAGAGTGAGAGAGAGAGTGCTACAGTGGATGGAGAGTGTGTGAAAGAGAGATACAGATACAGAGAGTGAGAGAGAGAGTGGTACAGTGGATGGAGAGTGTGAAAGAGAGAGAGAGATACAGATACAGAGAGTGAGAGAGAGAGTGGTACAGTGGATGGAGAGTGTGAAAGAGGGAGAGAGATAAAGAGAGATACAGAGAGAGATATACAGATACAGAGAGATAGAGAAAGTGAGATAGAGAGAGCGTCAGTGGATGGAGAGTGTGTGAAAGAGAGATACAGAGAGTGAGAGAGAGCGTCAGTGGATGGAGAGTGTGTAAAAGAGAGATACAGAGAGTGAGAGAGAGAGAGTCAGTGGATGGAGAGGGTGTGAAAGAGAGAAAGAGAGATACAGAGAGTGAGAGTGTCAGTGGATGGAGAGTGTGTGAAAGGGAGAGAGAGATACAGAGAGAGAGAGCATCAGTGGATGGAGAGTGTGTAAAAAAGAGAAAGAGAGATACAGAGAGTGAGAGAGAGAGTGGTACAGTGGATGGAGAGTGTGTGAAAGAGAGATACAGATACAGAGAGTGAGAGAGAGAGTGGTACAGTGGATGGAGAGTGTGAAAGAGAGAGAGAGAGATACAGATACAGAGAGTGAGAGAGAGAGTGGTACAGTGGATGGAGAGTGTGTGAAAGAGAGATACAGATACAGAGAGTGAGAGAGAGAGTGGTACAGTGGATGGAGAGTGTGTGAAAGAGAGATACAGATACAGAGAGTGAGAGAGAGAGTGGTACAGTGGATGGAGAGTGTGAAAGAGAGAGAGAGAGATACAGATACAGAGAGTGAGAGAGAGAGTGCTACAGTGGATGGAGAGTGTGTGAAAGAGAGATACAGATACAGAGAGTGAGAGAGAGAGTGGTACAGTGGATGGAGAGTGTGAAAGAGAGAGAGAGATACAGATACAGAGAGTGAGAGAGAGAGTGGTACAGTGGATGGAGAGTGTGTGAAAGAGAGATACAGATACAGAGAGTGAGATAGAGAGAGTGGTACAGTGGATGGAGAGTGTGTGAAAGAGAGATATAGATACAGAGAGTGAGAGAGAGAGTGGTACAGTGGATGGAGAGTGTGTGAAAGAGAGATACAGATACAGAGAGTGAGAGAGAGAGTGGTACAGTGGATGGAGAGTGTGTGAAAGAGAGATACAGATACAGAGAGAGAGAGTGGTACAGTGGATGGAGAGTGTGTGAAAGAGAGATACAGATACAGAGAGTGAGAGAGAGAGTGGTACAGTGGATGGAGAGTGTGTGAAAGAGAGATACAGATACAGAGAGTGAGAGAGAGAGTGGTACAGTGGATGGAGAGTGTGTGAAAGAGAGATACATATACAGAGAGTGAGAGAGAGAGTGGTACAGTGGATGGAGAGTGTGAAAGAGAGAGAGAGATACAGATACAGAGAGTGAGAGAGAGAGTGGTACAGTGGATGGAGAGTGTGAAAGAGAGATACAGATACAGAGAGTGAGAGAGAGAGAGTGGTACAATGGATGGAGAGTGTGTGAAAGGGAGAGAGAGATACAGAGAGAGAGAGCATCAGTGGATGGAGAGTGTGTAAAAGAGAGAAAGAGAGATACAGAGAGTGAGAGAGAGAGTGGTACAGTGGATGGAGAGTGTGTGAAAGAGAGATACAGATACAGAGAGTGAGAGAGAGAGTGGTACAGTGGATGGAGAGTGTGAAAGAGAGAGAGAGATACAGATACAGAGAGTGAGAGAGAGAGTGCTACAGTGGATGGAGAGTGTGTGAAAGAGAGATACAGATACAGAGAGTGAGAGAGAGAGTGGTACAGTGGATGGAGAGTGTGAAAGAGAGAGAGAGATACAGATACAGAGAGTGAGAGAGAGAGTGGTACAGTGGATGGAGAGTGTGAAAGAGGGAGAGAGATACAGAGAGATACAGAGAGAGATATACAGATACAGAGAGATACAGAAAGTGAGATAGAGAGAGCGTCAGTGGATGGAGAGTGTGTGAAAGAGAGATACAGAGAGTGAGAGAGAGCGTCAGTGGATGGAGAGTGTGTAAAAGAGAGATACAGAGAGTGAGAGAGAGAGAGTCAGTGGATGGAGAGGGTGTGAAAGAGAGAAAGAGAGATACAGAGAGTGAGAGAGAGAGTGGTACAGTGGATGGAGAGTGTGTGAAAGAGAGATACAGATACAGAGAGTGAGAGAGAGAGAGTGGTACAGTGGATGGAGAGTGTGTGAAAGAGAGATACAGATACAGAGAGTGAGAGAGAGAGTGCTACAGTGGATGGAGAGTGTGAAAGAGAGAGAGAGATACAGATACAGAGAGTGAGAGAGAGAGTGCTACAGTGGATGGAGAGTGTGTGAAAGAGAGATACAGATACAGAGAGTGAGAGAGAGAGTGCTACAGTGGATGGAGAGTGTGTGAAAGAGAGAGAGTGTCGGGGGAGGTGGCTGCTGGCTCGGTTGGTGTGCGGGGGGATCAGACGGTGTCTGGGGTTCAGAGTGTTGGGGTCCAGCTCTCTGCTCTGAATGCTACTTTTGTTTCTGGCTGTTTTATGGAAAATTGCTTCATCGTGCTGTCTCACTGCCAGAGACGTGGAGCAGAGCCAGCATGGTGCAATATCCTCACACAGCTGCTCTCTCACCCTGCACACTCTCTCTCACACTGCACACTCTCTCTCACTGCACACTCTTTCTCACCCTGCACACTCTCTCTCTCACCCTGCACACTCTCTCACTGCACACTCTCTCTCAGACTGCACACTCTCTCTCACCCTGCACACTCTCTCTCACACTGCACACTCTCTCTCACTGCACACTCTCACTGCACACTCTCTCTCACTCTCTCTCTCACACTGCACACTCTCTCTCACACTGCACACTCTCTCACACTGCACACTCTCTCTCACCCTGCACACTCTCTCTCTCACTGCACTCTCTCTCTCACCCTGCACACTCTCTCTCACACTGCACACTCTCTCACACTGCACACTCTCTCTCACTGCACACTCTCACTGCACACTCTCTCTCTCTCTCTCTCTCTCTCTCTCTCTCACACTGCACACTCTCTCTCACACTGCACACTCTCTCTCACACTGCACACTCTCTCTCACTGCACACTCTCTCTCTCACTGCACACTCTCTCTCTCCCCCTGCACGCTCTCTCTCACACTGCACGCTCTCTCTCACACTGCACACTCTCTCACACTGCACACTCTCTCTCACCCTGCACACTCTCTCACCCTGCACACTCTCTCTCACCCTGCACACTCACTGCATATTCTCTCACACTGCACACCCTCTCTCACTGCACACCCTCTCTCACTGCACACTCACACTGCACACTCTCTCACACTGCACACTCTCTCACACTGCACACTCTTTCACACTGCACACTCTTTCACACTACACACTCTCTCACACTGCACACTCTCTGTCTCTCTCTCTCTCTCTCTTGTTATTATAGCCTATGTTGTCATTATTATTATTATTATTATTATTATTATTAATTTAGTAGCCAGATTTAAGTTGGTAACTTTAACCTAATTAACATAAATAAACAGCCGTCTGGTAGTCTGTATGTTTATATACGCAGTATTCAAGCTTCAAGTGAAAGGAAAGGTCTGAGTCTGAGTCTGAGTCTGAGTCTGAGTCCGAGTCTGAGTCTGTATTGCACAGTTTAAATCGCTGTTATAATCTGGGTCATATAAATCACCATGGCATGTTGTCCCATATTGTTCAGGCATTGCCCATCTCTACGTGTGTGTGTGTGTGTGTGTGTGTGTGTGTGTGTGTGTGTGTGTGTGTGTGTGTGTGTGTGTGTGTGTGTGTGTGTGTGTGTGTGTGTGTGTGTGTGTGTGTGTGTGTGTAAATAATAGTATATAGAACCGTATCTTTACTAAGCCTTATAGAACTCCTACAAGTTACTCTGCAGGTTCTTGTGAGCTGTACTTGTACTGCACCTTCACCTTTACTGTATTTCACAGAAGTAAAAACACTGTTCCACAAGTGCGCCTCCTGCTCCTCTTCGGTGAGCAGACGAGGGAGGTGGAGATGACGTTGTTCCCCTGTTGTATTGTGGGTAATTGTGTTATCACTGGAGACCACATGGCGGGGTCTTCAGGTTCAGACTGGTGCAGATAGGTGGTGGTTTAGGGTGGTGCTAATAAAGCACTGAGCCTCCCGTTCCAGAGACCTGTTGGCTTTCAGAGTTAGAGTAGGTGCTCATGTGCGTCCTGCTGTTTATTGCTCGTTGTTTTCGTTCTCTGCTGTTTCCACACAGGAAGTGTTCAAGGAAATGTGGAAAGACTGACTGACTCTGCTTATAGTGCCAGTCTGTTTATTTATTTATTTATTTATTTGCCCTCTTTGTCTAATTAGGAGTGTTATGATGCACCCATAGCCACTACAGCTTAGTGGCATAAGCATTGACAGATAGAGAAGGACCCAATACACCAGCCACACATGAGACTAAGCTCATAGTGTAGAGTGAGGGCTAGAAGGGTATACAGCCCACCACCAGTCCACCACCAGTCCACCACCAGTCCACCACCAATCCACTACCTGCCAAACGTTTTAGATACACTACCAGTCAAACATTTTAGATACACTACCAGCCAAACGTTTTAGATACACTACCAGTCAAACGTTTTAGTACACTACCAGTCAAACGTTTTAGATACACTACCAGTCAAACGTTTTAGATACACTACCAGACAAACGTTTTAGTACACTACCAGACAAACGTTTTAGATACACTACCAGTCAAACGTTTTAGATACACTACCAGTCAAACGTTTTAGATACACTACCAGACAAACGTTTTAGATACACTACCAGACAAACGTTTTAGTACACTACCAGTCAAACGTTTTAGATACACTACCAGACAAACGTTTTAGATACACTACCAGTCAAACGTTTTAGATACACTACCAGACAAACGTTTTAGATACACTACCAGTCAAACGTTTTAGATACACTACCAGACAAACGTTTTAGATACACTACCAGACAAACGTTTTAGTACACTACCAGACAAACGTTTTAGATACACTACCAGACAAACGTTTTAGATACACTACCAGTCAAACGTTTTAGATACACTACCAGACAAACGTTTTAGATACACTACCAGTCAAACGTTTTAGATACACTACCAGTCAAACGTTTTAGATACACTACCAGTCAAACGTTTTAGATACACTACCAGTTAAACGTTTTAGATACACTACCAGTTAAACGTTTTAGATACACTACCAGACAAACGTTTTAGATACACTACCAGACAAACGTTTTAGATACACTACCAGACAAACGTTTTAGATACACTACCAGTCAAAGCTTCCTCCAGCACATGCTTGGCACTGGGTGTGATCACCATAGGCTCTTTTTTAGAATAACAATGACCAACAGAACCCTGGAGACGCTGGAGCTCCTATACAAGTTATGTTATTGTGCGCTTGAACGCACTGGGCGCACCGTAGCGTAGCTGACTTCACTCTTCAGACGTCTGGACAGCATATTAACCTGTAGTCTCCGCGCCGTCTTGCTCTGTCGCCCACACACACACTGGTAACGAGCACTTGTGACTGAATGCAGTCAGAGCGCTGATGAGTGAGGTTTTCTTCTCTTGTGGCTTGTTTGGTTTGTGAAGGACGATCACTGAAAGCTGCGAGGGTCGAATCTGTGGTGCGCTGTGGGCCTGTCTGGTGGCTGTGCGGTGCGCTGTGGGCCTGTCTGGTGACTGTGCTGTGAGCTGTGGGCCTGTCTGGTGGCTGTGCCGTGCACTGTGGGCCTGTCTGGTGGCTGTGCGGTGTGCTGTGGGCCTGTCTGGTGGCTGTGCGGTGCGCTGTGGGCCTGTCTGGTGGCTGTGCTGTGCGCTGTGGGCCTGTCTGGTGGCTGTGCGGTGCGCTGTGGGCCTGTCTGGTGGCTGTGCGGTGCGCTGTGGGCCTGTCTGGTGGCCGGGCCGTGCGCTGTGGGCCTGTCTGGTGGCTGTGCGGTGCGCTGTGGGCCTGTCTGGTGGCTGTGCGGTGCGCTGTGGGCCTGTCTGGTGGCTGTGCGGTGCGCTGTGGGCCTGTCTGGTGGCTGTGCTGTGCGCTGTGGCCCTGTCTGGTGGCTGTAGCCCTGTCTGGTGGCCGGGCCGTGCGCTGTGGGCCTGTCTGGTGGCCGGGCCGTGCGCTGTGGGCCTGTCTGGTGGCTGTGCGGTGCGCTGTGGGCCTGTCTGGTGGCTGTGCGGTGCGCTGTGGGCCTGTCTGGTGACTGTGCGGTGCGCTGTGGGCCTGTCTGGTGGCCGGGCCGTGCGCTGTGGGCCTGTCTGGTGGCTGTGCGGTGCGCTGTGGGCCTGTCTGGTGGCCGGGCCGTGCGCTGTGGGCCTGTCTGGTGGCCGGGCCGTGCGCTGTGGGCCTGTCTGGTGGCTGTGCGGTGCGCTGTGGGCCTGTCTGGTGGCCGGGCCGTGCGCTGTGGGCCTGTCTGGTGGCTGTGCGGTGCGCTGTGGTTCGGGGGTCTACACAGTCGCGCTGTAGTGTAAATCACTCTCAGCTGCTCTGTATCCGTGTCCTCTCCGTGTGCTTCCCTGCGCTGAGACGTCCCGGACGTTTACGTTATCCAGACGCAGGTGCAGTCGGACGGGACGCGTCTGTGAAATTTCCCACATGACAGACGAAGCGCTCTCTAATTGTTGGACGGGTGGAAAGTATGGCGATTCGTCAGGCCTGATCTTTCCCAGGGGTCCTGTGAGGGACGTCCTCCTGACTGCATGCAGACTCTGAAAGGGGCCCAGACGGCTCCGGTTTGTCAGATCGGGTTCCTAATTCAATTTACACATTTTCACGCTTAGCTCAGTCGTAGTGGATCCGCCAGGACATTTTTGTTGTGTGACGTTTGTTTCTTCAGGCCTGCAGTGGAACCTCCAGTAGAACCTCCAGGATCATCTGTGTAACTAACTGGCTGCCCGTGTGACTCACTGTTATTTTTAAAAAGGAGCTAAAACATGGACAGAATTCAGAATTCACTCTCCGTCTCCCGTCTGTTTGATTACAGATACAGTCTGTCCTACAGCGTCAGAAACACAAACGCACGTCTGTTAGAAACAACACTCTTAAAGAGGGTTCTTTACAGGTTCTTTACAGGTTCTTTACAGGTTATTTATAGGTTCTTTATAGGTTCTTTATAGGTTCTTTAGTAAAGACGATTGGAAGCAGTTGAAACGGTTCTTTAGATTTATGAATACTGTGTTTGTAAATGGCTCTCTATAGGATCTGTTTGTAAATCGTTCTATAGAATCTGTTTGTAAATGGTTCTCTATAGAATCTGTTTGTAAATGGTTCTCTATAGAATCTGTTTGTAAATGGTTCTCTATAGAATCTGTTTGTAAATGGTTCTCTATAGAATCTGTTTGTAAATGGTTCTCTATAGAATCTGTTTGTAAATGGTTCTCTATAGAATCTGTTTGTAAATGGTTCTCTATAGAATCTGTTTGTAAATGGCTCTCTATAGAATCTGTTTGTAAATGGCTCTCTGTAGAATCTGTTTGTAAATGGTTCTCTATAGAATCTGTTTGTAAATGGTTCTCTATAGAATCTGTTTGTAAATGGTTCTCTATAGAATCTGTTTGTAAATGGCTCTCTATAGAATCTGTTTGTAAATGGCTCTCTATAGAATCTGTTTGTAAATGGCTCTCTGTAGAATCTGTTTGTAAATGGTTCTCTATAGAATCTGTTTGTAAATGGTTCTCTATAGAATCTGTTTGTAAATGGTTCTCTATAGAATCTGTTTGTAAATGGTTCTCTATAGAATCTGTTTGTAAATGGCTCTCTGTAGAATCTGTTTGTAAATGGCTCTCTATAGAATCTGGTTGTAAATGGTTCTCTATAGAATCTGTTTGTAAATGGTTCTCTATAGAATCTGGTTGTAAATGTCTCTCTGTAGAATCTGTTTGTAAATGGCTCTCTATAGAATCTGTTTGTAAATGGTTCTATATATAATATGGTTGTAAATGGTTCTCTATAGAATCTGGTTGTAAATGGTTCTCTATAGAATCTGGTTGTAAATGGCTCTCTGTAGAATCTGTTTGTAAATGGTTCTCTATGGAATCTGTTTGTAAATGGCTCTCTATAGAATCTGTTTGTAAATGGCTCTCTATAGAATCTGTTTGTAAATGGTTCTCTATAGAATCTGTTTGTAAATGGTTCTCTATAGAATCTGTTTGTAAATGGCTGTCTATAGAATCTGTTTGTAAATGGTTCTCTATAGAATCTGTTTGTAAATGGCTTTCTATAGAATCTGTTTGTAAATGGCTCTCTATAGAGTCTGTTTGTAAATGGCTCTCTATAGAATCTGTTTGTAAATGGTTTTCTATAGAATCTGTTTGTAAATGGCTCTCTATAGAATCTGTGTGTAAATGGTTCTCTATAGAATCTCTTTGTAAATGGTATGTGTGTGTATGTATGTGTAACGCTGTGGAAGACAGATGAGTGACTGCTCAGATAAAGAGGCCGTCCTCTCTCCATTCACCACTTTAACGTACAGTCATAACAACCAGACGATGTGTGGACAGCATCGAGTGTTTCTCTGTCCTCGGCTCTCAGCGTGGGCTCAGCTGTGCGACTGTGGGACACGTCCAGCAATGGTTTGAGAGAGGAATGTGGAAGATGTTGGCTGAGTGCTGTAGCGCTGGTAGTGAGTGTGTTTATTACAGGCTGTGGGGTGGGGGGGGGTAATAGTCGTATAATACGACTATTCTCTATTCTAATACTCTAGACTAATAGTCGTCTGTAATTAGATTTGATGTGATTTGTAAGAGCTGAAAGGTCGAGCTAGCGGGAATAAAATCTTTAAAAACCTGATAAGATAAAGAAATGTTGTAAATCAGTGATTATATATGTTTATATGTGGACATATGATGTGAATGGCATTGTATACATGGTGGCTCTAGTATAGCTTATTACTATTATTATCTTTTCTCATACTGTACATCTGTATTCACTCTCTGTCTGAAACACTCTATTAGAGCTCCTGTGTCTTTTAAGCCCCACCTTCCGCTAAGCCCAGTATGCTGTAAATGGTCAGTTCACATACTCTGTTATGATTGGTCAACCACTAGAGCAGCTTCCTGAGTCAGAGTCCAATCCTGAAAGTCCGGCAGAACAAGCTGGTTGATCCAGTGACCATACAGGAGCTCCACCTACAGACTGTAGTTCATCTGATTCTCTG
Organism: Megaleporinus macrocephalus; assembly: GCA_021613375.1. Lineage (NCBI taxonomy): Eukaryota > Metazoa > Chordata > Actinopteri > Characiformes > Anostomidae > Megaleporinus > Megaleporinus macrocephalus. The sequence continues at coordinate 29,897,361 of CM038728.1, read as the reverse complement.
TATACTTTATTACCCTGTTCTTTAATGATCAGGACCCCCACAGGACCCCCACAGAGCAGCTACTATTAGGGAGTTGGATCATTCTCAGCACTGCAGTGACACTAATGTGGTGGTGTGTTAGTGTGTGTTGTGCTGGTGTGAGTGGATCAGACACAGCAGTGCTGCTGCTGGAGTGTTTAAACACCTCCTCAGTGTCACTGCTGGACTGAGAATTGTCCACCAACCAAAACTATCCAGACAGTAGTGTCCTGTGGGCGGCGTCCTGTGTCCACTGATGAAGAACTAGAGGACACAAACTGTGCAGCAGCAGATGAGCTTCTGTCTCTGACTTTACATCTACAAGGTGGACCAGAAAGTAGTAGGAGTGTCTAATAGAGTGGACAGTGAGTGGACACACTGCTGTGTCTGATCCACTCACACCAGCACCACATCAGTGTCACTGCAGTGCTGAGAATGATCCACCTAATAGTAGCTGCTCTGTGGTGGTCCTGTGGGGGTCCTGATCATTAAAGAACAGAGTAATAAAGTATCCAGAGAATCAGATGAACTACAGTCTGTAAGTGGAGTGCAGAGAGTAGGAGGAGGTGTATCTAGTGTAGTGAGTGCTGTGGGATGATATTTTAAATTAGTTTGGTCACCCAGGATGGTCACTACCATCCAAAAACACACCATATGCTGGTTTTACTGGTGACCGCTTATACCAGAGGTCACTAATAGGCGAACGGTGGTCCGGACCCAGATGTTGTCCAATGCGGACCCAAACAGATATTCTATTGAGAAGGATTTAATGTTGACGGTGTTTATTTTAAGCATTAAGCGTTTAAGGAGTTTTTCTTGTTTTTATGGTATACGGGCTTTACGGCGCAGTAAACTCACAGACCAATCACGTGCGCTGTAAGATATCCAAAGGCTCCTCAGCCAATCAGATCTGTGCAGAGTGCAACCAGGAATGGACCGAGACATATATGTTTATTCGTCCCACAGGCAGCTTCAAAAAGGGAGTTAAGAAGAAGGCTGCACTTGTTATTTACTTTTTCTGTTTAGTGTAGATCTTGTTTTTACTTGAAGTAAGCAATAACATTTTATTTATAAATAAAATGTTGAAACATTTGGTAAAATTAATAAATAATTCATTCAGTTCAGCATTTAAACAGTAAATCTACTGAAATATACTGAACGGTATGTGTTGGTGTTTCAGTAGCAGATAGTAGTGATGGGCCGATCCAGTGTTTTTCAGTTCCGATCCAATATCGATATATAACTGCCAATATCTATACCGATACAAATACCGATATAAGAGCTCTTTAGTTTATTATCATTGGTACTGTGTTTAAGGTTACATAATGAGGCTGAAATAGACACAGCACTTAGAAGAGTACACACATGCATTTAATGTAAATGCATTCCAAATACATATACAAACACAATAGTTTTCTTTCATATCAAATATTTAAACAACAAGATTTCCAATAGTTGAAATAATGTGCAAAACTAAATAGAAATAAAATCTAAAATATATAAAAATGGATCGGTACGTGGATCGGCCGCATTCGCCCGATACCCGATACGTTACATTACGTCAATACCGGTATTGTATTGTATCGGTCCCATCTTTAGGTATAAGATGCTGATACTAGGCTACTTCAGTAAACAGGATACACCACTGAATCAGAACACACGCTAGAAATGATGATGGTCCAGACCTTGGCCTGAGGAGATCTCCTCTAACTGGACCTTACTGACTCTAATTAAATACCCCTGGCTTATACTGATCTGCGCTGGTTTTCATAGCAGAGTGGGCCACAGTGTGGAAGTCCGAAGGCGAGTGCATAAAGTATGCAAAACGCTCTGCAGGTATACTAAACGGAGTTTTTGTGAGAGACCGGTGTTTGACACTGTGTACATGTCCTACACTCGCACTATTCATGTACCGCGTCAGGCGAGCTAGTGAAGAGCTGGGGCTGCGGCTGTGGCTGTTGGTTTTTCCAGTCTCCAAATTACCATAATTTCCTAAAGGCAGGGAGTGCGCTGCGTGAGAGTGAAGAGTTAGGCGCAGTTTAACGCGTCCGCTAAGCTCAATTCTGCCACCACCTGCTGTTTTGCCCACTGTTGTGGAGTGAAGACCCTCGTACCTGCGAGCCTCGCTCTCCTGAAATCTCCTCATTTGGCAAAAATGAAGTGCTACTCAGAGTCCGGCGTAGTGTTTGTACTGTGAGCGTCTGGGTTGGAGTCTGTCTGGATCTCTGTGTACACGCTGACCCTCTGAAACGCTGTAGCTTTAATCAGAGCAGCGTGTTTAGTTTTGGAAATCCACTCAGACTCATCAATCTCTCTGAATTATTGGATTATGTGAAGAATGGCTGAGAGTGTTTGGGTGTTTCGGTAAGCGTGGGCCGGAGGGCCGGCTAACGGGGCTTAGGCTGCGTAATGGAAAGGCTTACAGTGAGAGGGGAGGTGAGCGGTGGGGCAGCCAAAGCGGGGGGAAAGCGTCTGGATGGTGAACAAAGAGCAAAGCATCAAAATAGCGAACCGAGAACGATCTGAATTTCATCTCCGCTAATATTGGCTGTGTCAACTGAAGCCAGCATTACATCCTGTGTGGGGTCTGGAGGGTGTTTGTGTTTATGGGTGTGTATCTTCAGCCGTATGAGTGAGTTCTTTCGCAGATCTTCATGAAAATGATTCAATGCATCATGAATTCTTATGAAAATTGTGAAAAAGGTCACTGTAATTCAATTGTTATTAATATATATTTGTAATAAAAATACATAGTAGTGCTGGAATATTGCCAATAACTGCAGCACCCCAAGCCTTTTCTAGGTGATTTATTTACATAGTTGTCCCAGTTTAGTTGTTGCCAGTTGACACCCATTTGTTTAGTTTCTCCAGTACAAAACAGGGCTGTGTATTGGCCAGAACCAGCATACGTAGTAGATTAATGTAGGTAGGTATGTGTATATATACACTTGTACTTACATGTGAATGTGTCAGTGTTTATTTATATATATATATATATATATATATATATATATATATATATATATATATATATATATATATATATATATATATAATTGGGTTTTGTGTATGGGTATGTAGCAGTTATGTGCATGTTTATATTCATATGCAATAATAATAATAATTAAATTATTACATTCAATTGAATTAAAATTAAATAATATTTATTATTATTAAGGCCGTGCGATGGACTGGCGAACTGCCCTTTGTCTGATGACGCTGGGATTGGCTCCAGACCCCCTTGGCCCCCAGTAGCGGAATTAAGTGGCAGATAATGGATTATTATTATTATTGTTGTTGTTTTTATTATTATTATTATTATTATTATTATTATTAATAATAATAATAATATTGCTTTTGTTTTTATTATTATTATTATTATTATTATTATTATTATAGAGTACTTTTCTCGCTGCAATCTCAAAATGCTTAACAGATTTTCAACACTAATAGAAGAAAGTAAAGTTAAAAAGAGAGCTCCACAGTTTAGAAGGTAAAAAGTTGAACACCCCAACCAAAAACAAGCAGCGTCCAGTGGTCAGCATCCTGTGACCACTAGTGATGGACTAGAGGACACAAACTGTGCAGTGATAGATAAACTAAAATCTCCAGCAGCCCTGCTCTGTCTCTACACCACCACCTGTGGTCCTGTGGGGGTCCTGACCATTGAAGACCATTGTACCAAAGTACCGATGGACTAAGTGTAGAACTATAAAGGGCTCCTGTGTGGTCAGTGGAGCTAATAAACTGGACAGTAAGTGTAAATATAAGGAGGTTATTAGAATAAAGTGCTCAGTAGACAGTCCAGTATCTTCTTATATCATGCTGGAGGTCAGATGGTGACGTTACCTTGATATTTGTTTATACTGTTTTCTGTCATGCTGCTGTTATGCTATTAGGGCAGCTGTGACGCCTGAACAGCTTCTTCTGGTTCTTGTGGAGGGCGGCTGTGCTCCTGAGGGCGAATGACTTCACCTCCCCCTCCAGCTGAGCACTGCTGTTGTGAGCAGCACTCATGAACTGCCATTAGTTTCGTTTTTAAACAAAACATGCTTCTCCACGTTTCCTGGCTCCACCGAAACCATAGAGTCGTAGTGTGTGGGCGGAGCCGTGTTTTAGCCACACCTCCACAGTTTAGAGGTGGGTGTGAGTCTGCGTCCTTGTCCTTTTATTATTTTAAAGTCAATGTGTCTCAAAGCCCAAAGGAATGAGTGTGGAACAATAAGAGCTGTCACTATGGAAACCAAATCCAAATTTTGCACGTGTGTGCGACCGATGAAGCCTGTGTTTGGTAATCATGCCACTGCAACACTTCTGAAATGAGCTGTCACTACTGAAACAGTCACTACTGAAACATTTGGTAAAGCCCTGGTAGTGTTATGATTGTTTTGGTAGTGACAAAATGCATAATACCTGCTCTTTGGTGGTCCTGTAGGGGTCTTGACCATTTGAAGAACAGGGTAACCAAGTATACAGAGAATCAGATGGACTACAGTCTGTAAGTAGAACTACAAACTGCTCCTATATGGAAAGTTCAGACATTAGTTTTAATAAATAACCATAATTAAGGTATACGGGTCACTCAGGCAATATACCTTGTCCATGTACCAACACCTGCTTCTCAGGCTTTGGCCCAGCCCTCTCAAAGCCTCTCAGATACCAGCCTTGCCAAGGCCTGCTGGTTTGTGTGGGGAGTTTGGTGAGGTCACCGGGCTTATGGTGTGGGTTCATGGTGAGGCAGTGTTAGAAATCTGACTCTCTAACAGCAGTGATTCAGAGGATCTGAAGACATTGAGGTGGGGAAAACTGGGCACAGTGAACTAAAACCCAAACCTGTGCCTCTCTTCTAAACAAAGTTTCCACACTGACTCACTGACTGACTTGAGCAAGCGCCCATTGACTTCCATTATGAGTGTGTTTCAAGTCCTCCGGCTTCTTCTGCGCCGAGGAAAACATGAAGGCAGCCCTGTCAATGGGAATCGAACATGGGCTGGAGATGCAGCAGACAGATCTTAGTCCAAGAAGTGTTGGTTTGTGTTCCTTTTAGGTGTGAAGGAAGAGCTTTGGAGCTGGAATGGAACAGATAGCGAGGGCGGTCAGGGATCCCTCCCTGCGCTGGCGGCTCCTCAAAGCGCTGGACCGCTACCCCGCGGTGCTTTGCGCGTGGGCCTCTCCGTGAGCCTGTGTCTGAAACAATCACACGGGCCGGTGTGTTGTTAACCTCATCAAAGGAGTCTGTGGAGTGGACGCGCTCCACTTGCTGCCCAGCTCTGCCGGGACAGGAGAGAGCCCGGCTCGCTGTGTAAGGCGGTGGCTGTAGGTGGAAGGGGGAGCTGCTGGGAATGGGCCTTTCCACTGCGTCACAGGGAAGAGCCAAATGAGGGCTTTAACCTCAGGGGGAGGTTCACTGGGCCTCAGAGTCCATGTAGTCCTGTAGTCCATCTGTTTCTCTGTATACTTTGCTACCCTGTTCTTTAATGGCCAGGATCCCCCACAGGACCATGGGTGGTGGAGCATTCTCAGCATTCTCAGTTAGTGTGTGTTGTGCTGGTGTGAGTGGATCAGACACAGCACTGCTGCTGGAGTGTTTAAACACTGTGTCCACTCACTGTCCACTCTATTAGACACTCCTACTGCTTGCTGCTCCACCTTGTAGATGTAAAGTCTGAGATCTGCTGCTGCACAGTCTCTGTTCCTCTAGTCCTTCATCAGTGGACACAGGACACCGCCCACAGTTGTCTGGATAGTTTTGGTTGGTGGACTATTCTCAGTTCAGCAGTGACACAGAGGTGGTTTCAGCAGCCTTGTGGGTAAATTTTGAATGACTGGACCATACAAGCACCTTCCTTCTTATTCCCAGGTTCAGTTTCTTGTCCAGTACTGTCTGGGTGCGTCAGTCCAATCATGTTTCCTTGGTTTCACATATAATGTCCCCAGTTGTATATAACGTCCCCAGTTTGTATATAATGTCCCCAGTTTGTATGTAATGTCCGCTGTTAGCGGAGAAGCTGCCCCGTATCTTACCTTCGTACTTCACGGTGGGTGCTTTCGCTGCCTCGTTAACACTAAATGATGGCCTTGTTCAGGTCCAATCAGAATCGTTTATGTTGCCAAGTATGTCACACATACAAGGAATGTATATGTCTTGGTGAGGCACACGTGTATGACATGTAACAAGAGCAGTATTACACTAAGAGAAAGGCACAAGAAGATATAATAAATAGAGTAAAGAATAAGAACAGATATATGAAAATCTGTGCTGTATATGTGTTTGGACATTCTACAGATAAGCAAGTAGACATATAAGAGCTGTTATTTACAGAATCTCTGGTCATGAACTGGATACGTATCACTCCTCGGACCACATATGAAAGAGTCTCAGGTCTGATTTGAGAAGATCAGACTTGTGTGACTGCACAGCTGTGAAAACCTCAGGTCTGTCACATCAGGGCAGATGTACTGGATCTGTGCCGCCTCAGCCTGGTAATGTGAACACAGACAGACAGACAGAGTTCTGTTTTTGTTTCGTCTGGTCTGATTACAGTAACACAGACACTCAGACAAAACTAAACTGTTTGGAGGTTTAGATGTGCGTTTAGGTGGCAAGTCGGAACAGATATGGTTTGCGGTGCAGATCATTGTGTGCTGTTTTCTGTGTAACTGTTATTGGGTGTCTGTTTTCGATTGCCCACTGGTTTTCCTAAATAAATCTTATATATAGATATATCTCAAGATTTACAACTGTGAGGAGACTATATATATATATAGTCTCCTCACAGTTGTAAATCACTGTTACTTTCAGTGTGTGTGTATGTGTGTCTGTCTGTTTTTACCTCCAGTGTAAGTTAGTGGAACCAGAATTATTAGATATCATTTCCATTGGTGCAATCATCATAACGTTTTCACACAATGTAAAAGACAACTATAGAGTTCAGTTTATGTAGAATGCTTCCATACTTCTTTGGACAGCAACGATGTAGGTATTAGTTACTGTCCAAGGGATGCCTAGTATCTCCAAAATGATAACTTCCCAGGTTTGAATAAAAGTTAATGGCAATGGTTTAATTGGTTTAATTAACACAAAAGTGTTGACGTGATGTGTCGATTTATATATATATATATATGTATATATATATATATATATATATATATATATATATACATATATATATACATATATATATATATATATATATATATATATATATATGTGTGTATGTGTATGTGTATGTGTGTGTGTGTGTGTATGTGTATGTGTATGTGTATGTGTGTGTTTTTACTTCCAGTGTAAGTTAATGGAACCAGAATTATTAGATATCATTTTCATTGGTCTAATAATCATGACATTTTCACACAATGTAAAAGACAACTATAGATAACATGCGTCCATACTTGTATGTATGTATTAGTTGCTGTCCAAGGGATGCTTAGTATCTCCAAAATGATAACTTACCAGCTTCCAATGCGAGTTAATGGAAATATATTTGAAGCATTTAAAACAAAAAAGTGTTGACATGATGTGGCGATTTGTGTGTGTATATATACCTGTCTATATATATATATATATATGTGTGTGTGTGTGTGTGTGTGTGTGTGTGTGTGTGTGTGTGTATACATGTGTGTATAATGTGTGTGTATATGTATATTTTCTAGTGTTTTGTTTGTATTACTTATAGAGTCTTATATTAGATCTCCAAGATCTTTTCTTAGAGACTGTTAGTGAAGTTATCTTGGTATTGTTTATACTGTAATCAGTCATACTGTCATACTCCTGTAATAGTATTAGGTTCTGGTTCTTGTGGAGGGTGACTGAGTTCAACTCCCCCCTCCAGCTGAACACTGTTACTGTGACTATGAGCACAGCACTCATGAAACCCCAATAGCTACTGGGGTTCTGTAATGCCTAGGGGGCTTTATATGCTGGTAATATCAGTAATATGTGTAAAAGCATTGAAAGATTGGTTCAACCAATAAAAAAGTGATAGCCGTGTTAACTGGCCGTTAATGACGTCCGTCCATTCGGTTAACTCTCCCTGTAACTGTACGGCCAGTGTGTGAAGGTCATGTATCAGAAGGTGTGCTGACCAGATGTGTTTGTTTCTGTTTGACCCCACAGCCTGCCTGTTTCGCTACAACGCCCTCTCTTTAGTCTACCTTCTCTACCTGCTGCTGTTGCCGTGGTTTCTCTGGCCCAACAAACATACACTGCGAGGTAAGCGAGCCCCTTAATGAATCCTTTCATTCTCCTCCCTCTTTCAGTCACTTCAGTCTAAGTTAAAGGGCTGTTCAGAGCAGGAAGTAAATGAAGATGTCTTTTCCCACGGGCATGTATGACCAACGGTGGGTTGAGTCGTCTAAACTCGTACTTAGAGATAAGTATTAGGACGAACTCAAGTAGAAGTAAAAAAAAAACTTTAACAAAGGGATGAGAGTCAGTCTGATGGGGATCTTTAGGCTTTTTTTGGGACTGCTGTAGGATAAAATATTGGATATATATATATATATATATATATATATATATATATATATATACATTTAGCATTAGGTTAAAGTAGGAGCGTGAGCTGCAGCTACAAACAATCACTCACGTGTATCTAAAGTTGTGGGAGTGTTTCACACAGAAACACAACAGTGTGGTGCTCTGTCAGCTCTGCACAGTGGAGATGATCACAACAGTACAACTGCTATACATGAGACCTTGAAGATCAAACATCCCGTAGAGCTTCATCAACACAGCAGCAGGACAGCACCTGTTTACCTGTTTATCTTATCTTAAAGATTATTTTAAGATTATTAACACGTGTATCATGTTTCTTTCAGTAGTGTCTCTTGTAAAGTCTCATTGATAGCCGTTTCTTAATCGTCCAGATTAGAACCTAAGACTGTTCTAGATACCGCAGGAGCTTTAAAACACATGTAGCTGCTTCTCAAACCACTTTCTGCAACATATACAGTCCACAAACTGTCCGAGTTCTTGAGTTCTTGTGTGTGAGGCGTGTAGGCTACGTGTCATTTGTGCCTCTAAAAGTCGAGTCAGAGCGCAGACTCTTAGTCTTTAAACATTTTTAGAGCACGATTGTTTAAGGTACCCTTTAATATAGAGATGGAAGGATGAATCAGCTATGTATCGTTATTAGACGATTTTTAATCGAAATATGCGATCAGCTGATATTTCTCCAATTTAGCCGATCCCGAGAGCCGATCAATAACGTTAAACAAATGAGCTTAATTTCTGTTTTCAGCTAACGTTTAATCCAGGAAGGAGCCCTCAGTGAGACCCCCTCCAGCCAGGTCCCTGCAATTCCTCTCTGAACCACTAGATGGAAAAACATACCATTTCATTTTCCACAGACGGTGGCCCCTCGAGAACAGTTTATAGTGTAACTGCATGTGCTGATAGAAAACATTGTCCGTCTGCCAGTGTTTTACCGTATGTGACTCAGACTCATCCAGGACCATCTGTAACATCAGCGTGTCTTGTGGGGACCAAAACAAAGACATTGAACACTAATCTGATACGGCACTTAAGAGAACACCACACAGCTGAATACACTGAGTATCAGCAAACAGCAGAGCTAGCACAAAACTAATAACCTAGAAACCTGTGCAGACCAGATCTGACCGGTACTAACAGAACAGCAGCAGCAACAGCCAAGACTTGCTGTTAGCCTGTAATAATTGCACGTAGCCTGCCGTGATATATAGCCCCGCCCCTGACCGCTGATCGATCCATCATTAAGTCTAGAATATATTCACTACTACTCAAAAGTTTGGGATCACAGTGAAATGTTCTTGTTTTAATGTAGTATCTTCCTTCCTTAACACAACAATGAACTGACGGCTCTCTAAAGAAAGTTGTTTCTTTCTGGTCATTGTGAGTCGGTCAGCAAGCCATCAACTGCTGATCTTCAGATACTAAACTAACCTAGAATGTTGTTCCCTTTTATACTCACTAATTAGTAGAATGTTTTTCAGCTGTACATCACTATTGAGCAAGAGTGTCCTAACAACCAATTAGTCCAATAACATCCTTAACTTGGATTGGTGGTCGTACCAGGAGATTTAGACAGAGGACTGAGAATTGCTGATAATAGGACTATATACAAAATAAGCCTCTATACAAAAATAGACTTTAATATAAACATTTTTATTCTTTAAAAATCATCTGATACACTTAATTGTGAAATGGACAATATTGTTTGTGAATTGCCTGGAAATGGCATGAAATTAAATTTTGTGTGTAAGTGTGTGTGTGTATATATATATATA